>JAJQKJ010000026.1:0-108207 GCA_029574335.1 Rana kukunoris | reverse complement strand
CCTGCACTCCTGACCGTGTGCAGTGACTACAAAATAAATAAATAGGAATCATGCCATTGTCCGACATGGCATGCCCTTACAAGTGGACGGCACATCCATCTGTGCACGTCTCTCAAAAAAAAAAGCTCATAGTCTGAGCGGCATACATCCTGAGGAGAGTCATTTGCCCTCTCGTGGGCCAGGCCTCGCGCCCAGGGTTTGGGTCCTCAAGAGTCCTAGCGATGACTGGGGTGGGGGGAGGTACATCAGGAGGAGGTGGATCCCCTGGGCTGTCGCTCCTGGCAGATGTTGCCTGCATGCCCTCCAACGCTACGGCAATGCAGGTTAACACGCTGTTGGTGTCAGCCTGCATCCGCAGCTGCCTGCCGCTGGTCTGGCGCCAGGCTCTTCACCACCAGCACGAGGCCTGCTGCTGTGGCCTGCAGCTCCCCAATGGCCATGGTATTATGCTCCAGGCTGGCCTGCACATCCGAGCCCTGGTCCCCAGATTGTGAGGGACCCCCTGCCACCATGTGGTGATGCAGGGCCTCAAGGGTCTCGGTTTGGTCACCCAGACATGTGACCATGGTAGTGCAGTTTGCGCTCACCTCCTGCAGGCAGACCGAGATCGAGCTGGTATGCTCAGCCTGCTGGGTGAGGCACTGCTGCATAGCGGCTGCGGTGCTCTGCACAGCCACTGTGCACTCAGCCTGGGTCTTTGCTGAGGAGGCCAGGCTGTCAGCCACACGGTGCAGGTCACAGACTAGATCACCCATGTGGCGTGTCTGCCTTGCCTGTTCCCTCTCCAGCCCTTCTTAGAGGCATACAGCTACACCCCTGGTCTTCCTCAAAGCCTTCCTGGGGGATTGAGAGGCTTGTGTCCGTCCGGTCGGGGTAGCCCTGGAGGGGGTTCCCCTGTATGGGATAGCCCTGGAGGGGGTTCCCCTGGAGGGGGTAGCCCTGGTTCCCCTGATCCGGGCAAAATGGAAGCCTCCTCAAGATAGAGGCAGTCCTCAAAATCAAGAACCACCGGCTCCTTTTCAACTACCTCTAGAGCAGAGGTGTGGGCACTCCCCTCCACCGATGGATCATGGCTTCCCAGGGGGTCAGGCTGAGGCTGAGGATGTTTCGGGGTTGGCGTGGGTCGGACACTGGCAGACGACGGCCCAGCTCCCTCCAGCACATCTGTGGATGACACAAAACATTCACATTTTGGTGGACCCACACAGTTGTCACATGTTCCCTTGCACCCCCTCACATGCTACACACCGGATGGGGGATAAAACATGCTTACCTCTCCTCATGTCCTGGTCACTGGAGTCAAAGCCCACCATGCCCTCCACCTGCTCCTGCTCCAGACAGCTGGCAATGACCTCCTCCTCTGCTGTCAACTTCAGAGAAGAAGCTGGTCCGCCTCCCATGCCCCTGAGGTGCCTCCTCACCTTAGCCAGCTTCTCCCGGACACGCCGTCTCATGTCATTTTTTTTTTGAATATCGTCGGGGGTCCTGGTCTCATGCCCAAGAGCATTGATCTCCAGGGTGATCTTCTGGTAGATCTCCTTCTTCCTTGACTTTCTGATCCTGGCACTCTGTGCGCCATGGAGGTAGGCATCATACTGGGCTATTGCTCAGGTCAGTATAGCCCTCTCTTCCAAGGAGAAATTTTTCTTCCTCCTCTCCTTGTCCACCTTAGCAGCTGACATGGCTCCACAAAAGTACTGTGCTCCAGGTGGAAAACAAGCAAACGGGTGTACTTTTTCGCTGGACGGGTGTATGGCTGGGCATATTTATGTGCTTGGCGTAAGCCGGTGGGCCGGCGTATCTCAGGAAGTTGCGCCGGCGTAGTTGTGAGCATGCGCATAGGGGTGCTGGGCATACGTCCGCGTCACGGTGCATGCGCTGTTCATGATACGCCGGGCGTAAAACATTGCACCACGCTCGGACCATCATTTGCATGGGGTCACACCCACTTCCACCTACTCTGGCTTACGCCTTTGAAATGACGTTACGCCGGCACAACGTTGGGAGCATTTGCTTTGTGAATTCCATGCTTGCCTCTCTGCGCTGCATCGGCGTAGCGTAAAAGAGATACGCTACGGCAGCATATATATGCGCCGATATATGTGAATCTGGGCCTGGATGTTTTAGGGGTTGTGGCGTCACAGCCTACTTTCTACATTGCTTCTGGACCTGTCTTCTAGTTCATACTTTTTGGGTTGAGATTGACACCTTTATTTCCTCAGCACTGGGCCTTTCTAAGATACTACATCCTAAAACCTCATACGTACGATCGGACTTCCATTGGACAAATCCATGGAAACTTGTTCTGCATACAGACAGCAGAACTTTTTCAGCCAACATACACAAAGCTACGTTGTTTTTAAGCTCTTTAGCGCCACCCTTTGGGCAACTTTTGCCAATGTTGTCTGATGGTTAGCATTGGTTTGGAGCTTGAATATTTGTACTTTTGATTTTAGTCTGACGGACGTGTGTACACACGATCGGATAATCCAACAGAACACATTTGTTGTCGGACAATTTGAGAGCATGGCTATCCAACATTTGTTGTCTGAAATTCCAACAACAATTGTCCGATGGAGCATACAGACGGCCAGTTTATCCGACAAAACTCTTCCATCACACAATTGTTGTCGGAAAATATCCGATCGTGTGTACGGGACTTTATAATTGCTTACTGGAAATATTCTCATTTCTAAATATGCTAAATGTTTGTTGGGGATATTGTACTTTTATGCAATGGAAAACATTCTACTGACATTAAGGGGACCCACTACCCCATCTCTTAACACTTGGCTGCAATTATTGAATTCTAATCTACCAATTTATAAGCTTACTTATGAGCTCAGTAGAAAACCAAACTGATAAGATATGGGGCCATTGGATTTCTAGCCCCCTGACTCTAGCTTTAACAGTATACAGGAATCTAGGACTTGTATACCGCTTGTCTGTTTTGCTGATATATTTTCCTATTTAACTCAGTGTACCCAAAGCAAGATTAATCTTTGTTAATACTACATTGTAATGATGAGCCATGACAGGCCATTGTTTGTTCAGGTGTTTACCTTTCCTGTATTGTCTTTAATTGAAAAAAACAATAAATATATACAGTATCTATCTATATATATATATACATATATATATATATATGTATATAAATATATATATATATATATATTAAATATATACTAGTTCCATTGCACCACTTTGGCTGTACATAACAAATAGACCAGCAAGCTTCTTCTATTGGGTGATTGGGTGTGGGGTTTGTCGTCAAGAGGAAGTAAATTCCCCTATTTTATTTTTACCTATAGGTAAGCCTATAATAAGGCTTACCTATAGATCCTGCCAGAAATTCAGTGCCTTTGTAACCTTCTGTGCTCTGAAACACCTCTCCCTGTGTTATGCCTATTTGTAGAGTGGAAGGGTTTAGTTGTCTAAATCAGGAGAGCAGTACAGGGAGAGAGCATTGTTACCCTGTACAAGGAAGTGCGCTACTGGCAGGATCAACATGGGAATGCCTTAAAAAATAATTTTAATGTGGAAACCACATCAACTGCAGGCACCACATAAATGGTAAGGTGGGAAGTGTAGATACATTTTCTTATGTAGAAGTGGGTTCTTCCTTGAGTCCAGCTTGAGAAAGGTTTTTTTTTCCAGTTATTACAAGTAAACCAAATACCTTAAAATCCAGAAAACCTACATTCTTCTTTTTTTCTTTCTAATTAGGAAAAGCAGCTGTTTCATTTTTTTATCCTCTTGCCATACCAAGTTGTGATTGCTCTCTGTGATGTTAATGCTACCTTTAAATACATCTACTTTCCCATATATAATGTCAAGGAATACATTTCTTTTCTGTTTCCATCTTATTATGGTGTATGGTTTACTCTTTAAACAATTTATTCTTGAGCGTTTCCAAATTTGTAGTTCTTTCTACTAAATAAAATTGGAATACCTTGATGTTTTCTGTGTTCTTCTGTGCTGCCTTCAGGAAAATCAATCAATACGTTTTTCCTTTTGTATGTCTACATTTCTAGGCCATTCTTCCTTGTCTCCAAAGTTAAAGTGGAATTTGCGTGTGTTCTTATGCCCTATCAAAAGTACTTTTATTATCTAACTTATTTTTTTTTTATTATTATCAACCCGTGTTACCTGTCTCAGTTGATAGTTCTTCATATAAAAAGCTATAATGCATTGCATTGTAAATTGTTCTTTTTCATCATTATTGCCAGACTCATTGCCTTATGCAACAGCTGCTACTGAAAAGTAAAAGAACAAACTAGTGACCTTAAAAAATCATTATTACTATAATACAAATTTGAACACATTTATAGATGTGTGGTCAAGTAAAAAAAAAATGGATTACATGTGGGAACCCAACAGAGATATGTCTTCCATGTCTTTTCCAAAAAGCCATAATAAAGACCATATTTGGCAAATGTGCTGCTTTTAGAATATTATCACGTGAGGGAACAACAGGCTAAATTATTAAAACCGATAGAATTACATTTCCTGATTTTCATCATAAGAAGTCATAGGGGTCAATTCACAAAGCTTTATTTTCAGATTGCGGGTGTTATTTTAACGATTTTGCACGTTATTGAAGCTAGTTCAATTCACTAAATGATTTAACTTTAGCTTTGAAAAATCATCAAATAACGTTTCACTACACAGAACCGATATTTTAAGGTGTGGATCCTTATTAAAGAGTCAAATCGTTATTTTAAAGAGTCAAATAGTTATTTTAAAGAGTCAAATCGTTAAATATGTACAGAAGTGCAATTCACAAAGATTTTTTTGACAGTTATCAATCGTTAAGCAATCGTTAAATTAACACCTCCCTCAGGGTGGCGTTATGACATTTCCCAGGCGATATTTTGTTGTTAGAGGAAGCTTTTGGCGATTTTTGTAGTGTAGTGAAGTTTTTAGTAGTGTTTATTCTATTTGAACTTAAAATTATCCAGAGGCGAAGAAGAACACGTTAGAATGTTGTTCAGATTTATAAACGTGTATTCCGTTCACATACTATTTTGGATGACTTTTCTGAAACCCAGGTGATAGCTAAATTCCGATTATCATCTCCCATGATTTATTCTCTGTATGAGGAAATACACATGGCTTTAGAAAAACACACACTAGGGGCCAGATTCTCAGAGGCGTTACGACGGAGTATCTCAGATACCCCGTCGTATCGCCTTTTTTTTTGGCTCGTATCTATGCGTGTGATGCTGAGCATCACTTTTGCATAGATACGCTTCTACATCCGACAAGCGTAATACAATTACACTTTCGGATCGTAGATGTAATGACAACTCCGGCCACTAGGTGGCCTTTACGTTGTTTTTTCATTTGCATATGCAAATGAAGTAGTACGCCGATTCTCGATCGCTTTTACGCCGCCCCGTCGTCGCCTACGTCGTTTTCGTCCGCGTAAGGTTACCCCAGCTTCTATGTGGAGTAACCTTACGAGGTCCCGTCGGATGCCGTCGTGTCCCGTCGGATGCCATGTTAAGTATGGCCTCGGGACCGCGTCGTGTTGTGCGTCGTTTACGTCGTTTGCGTACGTCGATTCTCAATGGGGCTGGCGTACGCTGCGATTACGTCGTTTACATTGAGAAAATGTGACGTCCTTTGGAGCATGCGCACTGGGCTTTTCCCCCGGCCGGCGCATGCGCAGTTCGTTCGACGCGGGGGCGCGCTTAATTTAAATACAAGCCGCCCCATTTGAATTGCGCGGGTTTACGCTGCGCGATTTACGCGACGTAAGCGAAACCTCGGGAGCAAGTGCTTAGAGAATCAAGCACTTGCTCCAGCAAGCAGCGGCGGCGTAGTGTAACTGGCTTACGCTACGCCGCCGGAATTCTATGAGAATCTGGCCCTAGAAGTTTTGCACATCACATGCTCAATCTCCATGTGTATTGCTTGTCTCTCTCTCTCTCTCTCTCTCTGTATCTGCTCTTTTCCACATGCAGCTGTTCTCCTCCCCTTCTGCTCCCAGAATGCATCTCTCCAGCATTATTTAACGATCTTAAGAGTTATTTTAACGTCCCAAATGTTAATAATAACGTCTGAGTAGTTAGCATAACGATTGGATAAAGAGTCAGTTGAAAACCATAACGACTATGTTAAATAACGATTATAGCTTTCGTGAATACCATGTTTGCTAGCGTTAAATAAGGAGTGCTAATTTAACACCTGAAGAAAACCAATAACGTTTCTCTTTGTGAATTGACCCCATAGTATACTAATGCTAATAATAATACAATATTGGTTAGCTTTTCTAGAAATCAAACACAAATGTATTGTAAGTACCATAGTAAGTTGTTTACCATTTTGAAGAATGGCAGTTTGTAGTAATATTTGTCAGTAAAATATATGATAAAATCCATGGGCACAGAAACATGGTATACTATGTGCTCCCCATGTAAAAACGAAAGCTTTAAATAAGTAGGTTGTTGACAATACACCAATGCAAAATCATCTGCATACAAATTCATTTGCAAATATGTACAATCTGTTCATCTGGCAAACATAGTTGACACAACAATATAAAAAAAAAATGTTAATTTTCTATGAATATTTCAACTCACATGAAAACGGTATTCTGGGTGTATTAGTGGATTGTTACATAAAATAAAACTGACATATAGAAAACCTACAAAATTTAGGCTTACCTAAGGACTAAGAACTGAGAGATCAGCAGTCAGTTCTCTTAGAGCCAAATGAGAACAACTGCAGCCTCTCACCATTTGGTTATTTACTTATTAATGCAGACCTCTATATTTTATACACAACTCACCACTGTATATTGTTACTATAGGGGACAGCTATATCAGATTAGATAACATGTTGTAGTTGGAGTTCCCCTTAATAATAAAATATTTATTATGCACATAAAGAGATGAGAGTGTGGTATGTTGCTCCCTTCGTGTGATTAGGCTGCCATCCTTAATTCTAGGCAGATTAGATAACATGTTGTAGTTGGAGTTCCCCTTAATAATAAAATATTTATTATGCACATAAAGAGATGAGAGTGTGGTATGTTGCTCCCTTCGTGTGATTAGGCTGCCATCCTTAATTCTAGGAGAGCTCTAGCGCAGTGTAAGTCTTTAACCTGGATTTTAAAACTTTTAATAAAACTATTTTGCCCAACGATAGTTTCCTTTTTTGTAATGTATTGTTGGAGTCTTTCTTGGTAGTCCTGGTAGAGGAGTAATGCCTGGATTGAGCAATGCACACTGGTTTACAATGGTCTTTTGACCTGCTTAAAGCGGAGGTCCACCCAAATTTTTGTTTTAAAAGCCAGCAGCTACAAATACTGCAGCTGCTGACTTTTAAGAAATGGACACTTACCTGTCCATCGTGCCTGCGATGTCGGCAGATGAGGCTGAGCAATCCCTCGGTCCTCGGATTCTGGCGCCGCTATGCTCGGTGAGGGAATCAAGAAGTGAAGCCTTGGGGCTTTACTGCCCGGTTCCCTACCGCTCTCTTGTGGGAACAGTGTGTTTCCCAGGAAACAGCGGGGGGGGGGGGGTGCCAAGTGGCGTAGACTTCCACAGGAGTCTTTGCCTGGAAGTGGGTGAAAATACGCACCCCCCTGAAAGGTGCCAAACGTGTCACCGCAGAAGCAGAAGTTCCATTTTTGGGTGGAACTTTTTATTTTGGGGGAAGTGTTTGGAGTTAAAGTATTGGGCATCTTTTTGTATTTGGGGCAAGGTTTTAAAGACAAACACTAAATGAATTTCAACCTGTGAATCTTTGCTGATCTTGCCTGTGCCTTTGGAACCGTGAAAAATATTGATTGCGTTATACAGACTGCACTTTGAGTTACTTGCCTGCACCTTTACAATTGTGGAAATAAATTGTGGTCGCCCAAATTGGGGACAATGTGCTTTGGGGTAGGGAAGCAAGAGCAGGCTGAGGGTCAAACACAGATGGATGCAGCTCTTTGCAGGACCCTAGCTGGAGATACAAGTCCAGAGCACAAACAGGGATCAGAACAAGGAGGCAGAAGTCTGGTTCAGGGTGCAGGCTGAGGGTCTAGCACAGGAGACAAGTAAAAGTCCAAAACACAAGCAGAAGGTCAGGGGCTGTAGACAAGTAGCAGGTTCGAGATGCAGGCAGAAGTTAAGGGCTGGATACAAGTAGCAGGTCAGAGAAGCAGGCCGGGGGTCAAGCACAGATAGCAGGGTAAGGTCCGTTAAGCAAGCCGAGGGTCAGGTCCAGGAGAAGAGCAGAGTAGTCAGTATCAATCCGGGTCACAACGAGAGTTCCGATACAGGAAACAGGAACTAGGCTTAAACAGGAAGCAGGAAGCATGAAGCTGAAGACAAACCAGCAATCTGTCAGAGTACCAGCCAGAATGCTGATTGGGCGTGCACTATGCGACGTATGCGACGCAATGTTTGTCATGCTATGTGCACCAATGCTCATAGTTTAGGCAATAAGCTTTGTGAGCTGACAGCTCTTAGTCTAGGGACAACTTGGACATTGTTGCAATTGCAGAGACATGGTTCAAGGATTCAGATGATTGGGAAATAACAATACCAGGATATACCTTATACAGGAACAACTGCATATGGAAAAGGTGATGGAGTTACAATAAGGCCCCATACACACGAGCAGACAGATTTGTTCAAATACGATACACGACACACGATCAAACCAAAATCCCCGCCTGCAGACGGCGCGCTGACGTGGCGGTGACGTTGACGCCGCCACGTCACCGCAACAGGAAGTAAAACACTTCCGCGCATACGTCGAAACCATTCAACGCGTGTGCGAGAAGACATGTCTGCTGGTTAGCGTACTAACCAGCAGACATGTCGGGCGGACGGGTTCCCAGCCGACAGATTTGAAAGCATGCTTTCAAATCTGTCGGCTGGCCAAATCCATCGGCCCGCCCGTACACACGATCGAATCTGTCTGCTGGGACGGTCTGGCAGACCGTTTCCAGCAGACAGATTTGATTGTGTGTACGCGGCCTTAGACATGTGCATTTGTCCGAATTTCGGGGATTTTGAACAATTTGATAATGAACGTGCAGAATCCGAAATCTGAGGGTGTCACTGTCTTTACTGCCTCACTGCTTGACAGGGGACGGCTCTGTGGCAGCTAGGAGAGACACTGAATCAGTGTAAGACAGCAGCGTGCCGTTCCGCTCTCCAGGGGATACTCCAGAAAGTAGTTGCTTGTGATGTGCAGTCACATGACCAGTCGGAAGTACAGGTGTATATCAGGAACACTGCTTTTCAGTTGGCTATACAGAGATAGGCTGCAAGATGGGATGTCAACGAGTATTGCTGATCACAGGGGCAAAACCTTTTGCATTGCTGATTTGGAAGGCATGTTTCAAAGTCTGCTGGGGGGCCCTGCAAGGGCGATGTTAACGTTTCGTGCACCTCCATGCACTTCTTCAGAAGCAGTGAGACAGGTAGACTGACACCATCTGTATGAGGATTTCTCTGCGATTGAAGTGGTGAGACCCCAGTGGGGGAACCTTTTTCGTAACTTTACTTTCAGTCTATTTATCTGCTGTTTATCCTTCCATTACTCCCGAGGTCTGACTGTTCTGTGCGGGACAGTTGAACTGTGATATGTCCCGGTCTGCTTACTGACCAAGTTCATTTGTAGAAGTCATTTATTACAGACATTTAAAAGAGCAAATACTAGGTGCTATAGTGATATCTGTCTATGACCTAGATGTATTAAATCTTTGGAACACTGCATTTTTAACTCCAGTCAGCTGGCTACAAGCATGTTTAAAATGCACAGTATGCTTTTTCATGGTTAAGTGAGGTCATCTATACCTGCCTCTGGACTGTGGTAATATTGATTGAACCTATCATTTAGAGGATTATTCCTGCTACAGACTCATTGTGCTATCAAATGCATAGCTATTTTTGATATTTATGAAAGACTATGTTTGACCGTATATCTACTAACCAGTTAAACTACAGGCAGCATTATGGTGCTACTTTTTGCAGAATTAATAGAGTTTGTGCTGTTTATTGTCTCTAGGAGTGCCCTGCATTTTTTTTATTAATAGCTGCAGCATGTTTTTAAAATCTCTTGGTTGAGTATAGCGAGAGCTGTTTTCCTTGCATATAATTTCAATCTGAGTGTATTTATTCACCCCCGATATTTAAATAAAGCCTATTATATATTTTTTGTACCACAAGCTGTTGTTGACCCTTCCCCTTCTTTGCATTCTCAGAACTCCCTTGTCCACTACACACATTTTTTTTTGCTTTTTGCTATATGGGGCAGGTATCCGTCTATCACTGACGAATCGGCTGGTATTTTGTTAACTAATTAATCTATTTGGTTGGTTTGAGATGGGTGTGAGCGGGTGAGCGAGAGGATGTGCTGTGAGATGGGCGGGCTTTTCAAAGCAATCCTGTGAGCCCACGGCATGCTGAGGGCTGTGCGCTGCCAACAAGGAGATCAGATAGTGGGACACTGGAGACTAGGAGCCGCTAAATGATCCTTCCTCTCAATGCTTTGGAGGGTTGCAGAAGCTCTGTAGCGTGCTCCGAGTGCAGAGGCTGCCGAGGGTGAGGTAGGGGATTGAGATTGAGAGTACTGCTGGGTGATCCTCTCTCTCCTCCCCCGCTAACGATTGCCGCACATTCGATACATACCGCCGCCTATGATACAGCGGCCATGTAGTGCAGATATCTATCTGTTGCTGCTCCTCATCTCATGATACAACTAACTGTCGCTACCTGCTGCCACATGCCTATTATACATACCTGCTGCTGCCTGCTGCTCGTGTGCCGGGTCCCGCGGCGGGTCTGCTGCTCCCTCTTCCTGTGTGATCAGAACGCCAGCATCATTGCAGATCATCCATGTAAAGTCATTTGGATCCAAGGGCATCAGCTGGTTGACTCTCCTCTTGCTTCGGAGTAGATCACAGATTGCAGAGGTAAGTACACAATTATTGTAATATCCCCATTGATTCCATTGACTGTCATTTATAATTGTGGCATGGCTACTGAATAACGCTGAAGGTGAAAGTGGTATCATCCTGTTTTTTTTTTTCTTTCACCGTGGCTTAGTGTTCTTGTCAGTGGCTATCCATGTGACTATGTGACCACCTATCGCTGCCAGGTGTTAATGTGACTGCTGCTGTCTTTATCATCTACCTGCCGCTGATTAGTGCTACTAACTACTACTGCCGAATATTTTTGTGGTCCATGTCAGGCTATAGACACCAACACGCAGTGGCCTGAGAAAAGACAGTTATAAGACGGTGGGGTGAACTGCTGGATTAAGCCTACTAAGTCTACTATTCCCCCCCCCCCCTGCTGAAAAGAAGGAAGAAAGGGACGATTGAGCACAGGGGCAAGCTACCAGCCACTAGCTGCCGTGATTATGGCCGCGCAACTGATTGAGGCATTTCTATTGACTTTTTAGACTGGGTTCTCAGCTGGCTGTATGGCAGAGATGGCTCCCAGCAAAACCCGTGCTAAAGTGCAACCCGCCACTCCCTGTTCATCCCCTATAGCAACGGCGGGGAAATCGGCGGGGAAAGTAGTAATATAGTCTCCACAAAAAGGAACTTTAACAGACAAACAAAATGTGGCAAAGAGACTGGAGGTAGAAGCAATTCCATCTGGTAAGGACATTTTGGAATCCATTCAAGTAAGCGGTGAATCTCTTACAAAAAAAAATTGATGCTTTGGCTATGGACGTTGGCGCAATAAAACATGAATTTGACAAAATTCAGCAAAAATTTATAGAGATGGAGTCTCGTATTTCAAGGGTAGAAGAGGAGCTAAAAGCAGGAAAAAAAGAGCGGCTTATGTTAAAAAAACAAATCAGCATACTACAGGACAGAGCAATCGATACGGAGAGCCGGCTAAGAAGGAATAATATCTGTGTTATAGGGTTACCTGAGTGGGTGGAAGGATCTAACTCATCAGAGTTTGCAGAAAAGTTAGTAACAACCTTGGGTCTGATAGATGCATCAGCGACGTTTGCAGTAGAGAGGGCGCATAGAATCTCCCCTCGCTCTCCTTAACCCGGAGCACCACCTCTTCCATATTTTTTTTCTATTTTTCGGGACCCCACAATAGGGTAATGTAAGAAGTACCGGACAATTTTTTTTTTTCCTTGCTATATTTTTTATTTTATTTTTTCAAGGTCACAAGTGCATAAATAAGGTTTAGAATATAGACAGGACGGTAGAAGGTATTAATGTTTTCCTTGTATAGATTGTATATGAGATGGGAAATGCTTGGATATATGTATGGATATACACTGGTTATATTTTTTGGTGCCACTGCTAGCGCTGAGTGAGAATTTGATATAGTCAGGTAATGTTAAGAGTAACGGGAAGGAATATTATCACGTACTATCAAGTAGTTAGAATTATAGGAAGGGGTTAATACACTACTATGCACGAAGCACTGAATTACTATATATACTTATAAATGATAACACCGGTTTATACACTAATTAAAGAAGAAGGTAGAGAGGAAGAGAGAACACTCTCCCTCCTCTCCTTAAGGATTTCATAGAGAGCAATGTGTGAGATATATTGATATTGAACATAAAATTAATGCACTGTAGGAATAAAGGGGGGGGGGGTCTGGGGTATTTTTTTTTTACAATATTTTTTTCTTTTTTTGGGGGGGGGGCCCCCTTTTTTTTGGAATAGGGGGCCCCCCCTTTTTTTTGGAATAGGGGAGAGGAGAAATAAGGAGATCCTTTTTAGATAAGAGTCTATCTCACAATGGGTTATGAAGGATACTGAGCATAGGATAGACGCTATGGTTGGGGGAAAAGGGATTAGGAGAAGTCCCTCTCCACTCTCATCCATATGGTGCAATACAATAGGGACGGGAGTGGAAGGGGACAGGGTGGGAAGGGAGGGGGGAGGGAAGTGAGTAGGAGGAGGAAGTATGTATGTGATGGTAAATGTGCAATTGGAATGCCCTGTGCCCTAGGGAGACAGCTCCAATTGGAACGCCCTGTGCCCTAGGGAGACAGCTCCAAAATGGAGGGGCCTATTCCTACTCCTCCTGTACGTCAGGTATAATGGCAGGAAAAAAATACTGAAATAGAAACAGTGTTCTCTCCTGGAATGTACGAGGATTGAACTCAAAGTTCAAACGAGCTTTAATGTTCCAATATATACAGTATGAAAATATACTCCATAATTGATTATTTTGCAAGAGACACATTTAATGGGGAAAAAGGTGTTGACATTAAAAAAGGCATAGATACGGGAAACATATCACTCAACATACTCATCATATTCTAGGGGGGTATCAGTTCTGGTAAATAAATCCTTTCCTGGAGTAATAGAAAAGGCATACATAGACACAAACGGAAAATATGTTATTTTGTTATACACGAGGTATATTATAGTGGCAGCATATATTCCTCCTCCGTTTTCAGTGGGAATTTTGAATGAGATAATGGAAAAAATTATTCAATATCGTCCGGCGAAGCTGCTGTGTATTGGAGATTTTAACTCAATCCTATCACAAGAATTGGATAGACCAAAACCTCCCAAACAGTACTCGCCGGATCTGGGCCCAGGTGATGGGGGTAACAGAGATTTGGAGATGGAAGAATCCCGGAAAAAGAGTGTACTCATGTTTCTCTACTACTTATAGAACAGCTTCGAGGATTGACCTAGCATTTGCAGACACTACGATGTTGACAGACATTGAGGACGCAACATATCTACCGAGTGGCCTTTCAGACCACTCTCCTCTATGTCTGACAATACGTACCCCTACGCGGAGAAATGCATCCATATGGAGATTGAATCCACAATGGGTTGTGTGTCCAGAAATAGAAGAAAAAATGACAGCGATAATGGTGAAATACTGGGAAAATAACGTAGGATCAACCTCGGTGGATATTGTGTGGGATGCGTTTAACCACTTGCTTACTGGGCACTTATACCCCCCTCCTGCCCAGGTGATATTTCAGCTTCCGGCACTGCGTCGCTTTAACTGACAATTGCGCGGTCGTGCGACGTGGCTCCCAAACAAAATTGACGTCCTTTTTTCCCCACAAGTAGAGCTTTCTTTTGGTGGTATTTGATCACCTCTGCGGTTTTTATTTTTTGCGCTATAAACAAAAAAGAGCGACAATTTTGAAAAAAATACAATATGTTTTACTTGTTGCTATAATAAATATCCCAATTAAAAAAAAAAAAACGTATTTTTTCTCAGTTTAGGGCGATGCGTATTCTTCTACATATTTTTGGTAAAAAAAAAAAATCGCAATAAGCGTCTGGTTTGCGCAAAATTTATAGTGCCTACAAAATAGGGGACAGAATTATTATTTTTTATTTTTTTTTTTTTACTAGAAATGGCGGCGATCTGCGATTTTTATTGTGATTGCGACGTTATGGCGGACACATCGGACACTTTTGACACATTTTTGGCGTCATTCACATTTATACTGCGATTGGTGCTATAAATATGCACTAATTACAGTATAAATGTGACTGGCATTGAAGGGGTTAACACTAGGGGTTGAGGAAGGGGTTAAATGTATTCCCTGCATAGTGTTCTAACTGTAGGTGGAGGGGGGGGTGACTGGGGGAGGTGACCGATCTGTGTCTCTATGTACAAGAGACACAGATCCGTCTCCTGCTCTCCAGAGACAGGACGCTGTCTCTATGTAAAACGGCAATGAGAGATGATCTATGAGATCATCTCTCATTGGCCGCACAGATCGCATTGCAAACGGCCACTCTGATTGGCCGTTCGCGGCGATCTGTGATTGGCCGTGTCCAAGGGACACGGGCAACACAGTGTTTCCCCGCAGCGCGCTCTGGAGCACGCGCCGGGAAACAGCTAGTGACAAGCCGTCAATTGACGGCTTGTTGACAATTTAGATTCGCGCTAGAGCCGTCATTCGGCTGTAGCGCGGATCTCAAGTAGTTAAAGCGTATCTCCGGGGACAGTATATATCCAGTATCTCAGCGGTTAAAAACAAACAGAAGGCCAAAATACAGGAGCTACAAAGTCAGATAGAATTTCAGAAGCACGAGTATGGTCAGGACCCTAGCAATAGAAATTTTGATCTAATTATGGCCGCACAAAGGGATCTACATCTCCATATGGAGGAAATCACGAGATTGGAAACATACAAAAATAGACAGAATATCTTTGAGCAAGGAGATAAAAGTGGTAGATTTCTGGCGAGGTTAGCACAACAGGATTATCAAACCACGAACATATCAGAAATTTAGACAGTGAAGGGAGTGGATGTAAACGAACCGGAGGAGATATTAGAGGCCTTTAGAGAATATTACAGTCTATTGTACACCTCCTCTCTCCCCCCCAACTTCTGCCCAGAGGCCATGGCGGGTCTTTTGGACCAGATAGCTCTTGGGTGGTTGTCGGATGAGGAGAGGAGGACATGGTATGCCCCATCACTGTTGAGGAGGTTATGGAGGTCATACGTACGCTTCCGGCAGAAAATACCTGGGGAAGTGTACAAAAAATATGGAGCCATAATAGCCCCTAAATTGGCAGAAGTATTCACAAATGGATTAGTGAAAGGGACACTCCCAGATTCGACGAAAGAAGCTCATATAAAATTAATTCATAAAGAAATGAAAGACCCAAAATGATGTTCTTCATATAGGCCAATTGCGCTATTAAATATAGATCTGAAAACATTAACTAAGATATTAACCCTAAGAATTCAACCCCTGCTCAAAAACATTATAGACTCAGATCAGACAGGATTTATGCCACAGAGAACAACAGATGTCAACTTACGAAGGCTATATACCAATATACACACACATCACCTACAGGAAGGATCTAGGCCAGTGGCCTCTCTGGATATAGAGAAGGCCTTCGACACAATTGAATGGCCGTTCTTATGGGAGATACTTAGGAGGATGGGTTTTCCATTGGTGTTCATTAACTGGATACAAACAATATATGAGAGGCCTATGTCAGCTGTGAAATGGGGAGGAAAACTGTCATAATTTTTTAGGCTGTATAGAGGTACGAGGCAGGGCTGCCCCCTCTCTCCAACACTCTTTGCAATAGCAATAGAACCAGTAGCAGAAGCCCTTAGGACCTCGCCAAACATCCAAGGACTTCGAGTAGGGGGATTGGAGGAGAGGGTAGCCCTGTATGCAGGCGACATGCTACTATTTTTGAGAGATGCGGGCCCATCTCTGGAGGGAGCATTATAACTACTAAATACTTTTTCGTCCTTCACTGAGCTTAATGTGAATTGGGGAAAGTCTACGCTATTTCCTATTGATCAAGGAGCACAGGGTACCGCAGCTCTAACAATCCCAATAAGATGGGTGAGCCAATTTAAATACCTCGGAATAATAATATCTAGGCAAGCTGAAGACTTTCGGACACTAAACTCGGACCTGTGATGCAGGAGCTTGGGAGGAAGCTGAAGATATGGGTATCGTTACCATTGTCCTTATTAGGATGTATAAATCTGATAAAGATGAAAGTGCTTCCCAGGTTCTTGTATTTATTCAGGAATTGTCCACAGTGGTTACCCAAGAGATTCTTTGTACAGTTGCATGGAATGCTTTGATCATTTATATGGGCAAACAAAACAGTAAGAATTAAACTAAATACACTTATGTGACCGGCAGACCAGGGGGGGTTGGACTTCCCAGATTTCCACAAATATTATAAAGCTACGCAGTTGGTGACGGTCGCGAGATGGTTGAACCCGGATGGGTTCGACTCCGCAACCATGTTAGAAGCAGCAGTGGTTCAATCAGTAGAGGCACTGCAGGGTCTACTGTATAGAGGGCTAAAATCTAGGCGAGAGTTGACTCCTCTAATGAAAACAACAGTTAAAATATGGAAAGCGGTTATGGTAAAAGAGGGATGGTCAGAAACGTATCTTTCCCCAAACACCCCAACATGGAGGAACCCTGAACTCCCACACCTGGACTCCATACAGGATCCAGGGGCATGGACTAAATACGGGGTAAAAAAGATATCGCAAATAATACAGGGAGGAAGATACACCACATTTGAGGAGATGAGAGAAATATGGAATATCCCACAGAGCTACATCTTTAGATATAGGCAACTTACCCATGCATTGGCGGCTCAGTTTTCAGGGGTAACCCCGCAAATAACGGAGGTAGGTCTTGAAAAAATTGTGAAAAGTGGAAAAGGGACAATCTCAATCCTATATAAGTATTTAGTTAAAAATACACCATTTGATACAAATAAACTAAGAGAACAGTGGAAAAGAAATGTCCCAAACCTGGAGGGGGAAAACTGGGAAGAAGTGTGGGGGTTCCCACTACAGACACTGGTATCAATTCGAGACAAACTAATACAATACAAGATAATATATAGGAGTCACTATACACCGTATAAATTAAACAAGATCTCACAGTCTAATCCCCTGAATTGTTGGAGATGTGCAGACTTTTCCGGACATTTTATGCATATATTCTGGCGATGTCCAAAAATAGTGGTATTCTGGAGGGACGTTACATAGTTACATAGTTACATAGTTAGTCAGGTTGAAAAAAGACACAAGTCCATCCAGTTCAACCATAAAAAAAAATAAACAAACAAAATAAAACACAGTACATCCCATACACCCAACTCCATACCCACAGTTGATCCAGAGGAAGGCAAAAAAACCCAGCAGAGCATGATCCAATTTGCTACCGGAGGGGAAAAAATTCCTTCCTGATCCCCCGAGAGGCAATCGGATTTACCCCGGATCAACTTTACCTACAAAACTTCGTACTCAGTTATATTATGTGCATTTAGGAAATAATCCAGGCCCTTCTTAAAGCAATCTATGTTCTAAGAATAATAGCAACAGTAACATCAGTAGTTCTGGAACAGGAGGCAGAGATATGTTTATTGGGACTGGTAAAGGAGAAGATTGTTCCGATGGGAAGAAGAACACAGGTGGCACAATTAATGTATTATGCAAGAAAGACAATAGTCCTAAATTGGAAAAAGGAAGAGGCCCCCTCGGTTGCACATTGGAAAAACTTAGTTAACAACTGTTTACCACTATATAGGGCGACATACAGTAACAGAGGACAGAGGGAGAAATTTAAGCGCGTTTGGGCAAGCTGGCTAGAAAATCCTATGACAGCTTCAGGATAAATAGGACACAGGGGAAGGGTAAATGCACCAAGAAAAGAAGGGAAGGAATGTAAGAGGAATGTGTAGATGGATGAATATATCGAAGGAATGTTAGATTGGTAGGGAAATGGGATATGTATATATATATGTATGACATTGTTTCTTTTTGTATGTAAATGAAAAAAATGTAAATAAAGAGATATAAAAAAATAAAAAATAAAATAAAATCTATTTGGTGAGAGTGGATTCTGGGATTCTTTTTATTTTTATTTTTTCCTTTCTGTGATTGGCCCTATACACATGTAATCACTGACTAATTACAGCATACTACTAGATAAAATAAATAAATAAATCATGAATGGCTGCCATTCATGACAATTACTTACATGGTGAGCATGTGATCTCTGTGATTGGTCACAGTGATCACATGGTACCTGCGTCAATTACAATCTCAGTTCTGATCTGTTAGTTCCGCTGTGTCCACCAGACACAGCAGTCACAGATCACGCCACTGTGGGATAGGAAAGCTTCCACCCAGCCAACATTTTACTATAGGCCTGGCGGGAAGCAGCTAAGTACAAATGTGTAGGGTCAGCTCTGGTTGAAATTTTGTAGCCACCTAAACTATATTACATTTCACCATTAAAGACATTTAACTTTCACTTTTTTTGCAGAAGTACCCTCAACATATTGTGAAAATAAATGCTACATGTTACTTTTTATGGTGAACTAAACAAAATGAGGGCACGCAAAGCACTAAAATGTCATATTTGAATAAATACTATATTCAAAAGAAAAGAGTATAATTATCAGAGATTCGTGATTGAGCAATACAGTATGCTCTTTGTTGCATAATGGCTACATATATTACATTAGAATAAAGTAAAGTAACTGACACAGGTACCACTCAAAGCATATGCGTAACCTTTTCATACTTTTGCAAGGCCTCTATTTATATGTTGTAATTTGCTCAGTAGCATCCTGATTGGGAATAGTTATAAAAGTGTGAAAAGCTATATGCTTAATATGTGTAAAAATGTAAAGCTTCATGAAACAAAGCAAAAATAAATAAGCATTTTAACAAACAAGCTAATCACAGAGAGCGATGGATGAAAAAGAAAAAAAATAGAAAAAATGGATGATTCTGCTTATGGTAGTTGATTCTGTTTTCGGTATTGAAAAGGCTGCTAATATTTTTTTCTTTTTAAAGATACAATATCACAGTACCCAAAAGCTTTGTATATGCAGTCCCTCTTGGTTTTGAAAATGGTTATCTTATCAAATGCCTAGTAGTTTAAGAATGTTTGTAACCATCTCCAATTCCACTGGATTTCCTGTGTCTTGACACCCTATTTTTTAGCATTATTAGGTCATTTTTGTTGGTAGTGTAGTTTGGTGTTAAGCTGGCAAGGAAAAGATAGATACAGAGACACTGGGCTGCTGCTGCTCTATTTGTCCACGCAGGAACTCTATGCTAATCAAGCCAGTGCCATTCCGCTTCCATCAACCAGAAGGAGACTGTGGGACATAAAGTACCAGAGAGATTCTGAGGCAAAATCATGCTGGATTGTGGGAAGCTGAAGTCTCTGTAGGGACTTGGCTATTGTGGCAGATGGGGAAACTACTAAAATTCTCAAGAGCAGGGCATAACAAGGAGGGGCGGCAAGATATCGTTTTCCCAGGTAAAGAAAGGAAGAACACACTCTTTCTGCAGGAAGAACGGGGTAGTGGAAGCATAAGAATGCCTAGACCTTACACTATGACCTAGACTGTTAGGAGCCAGCTGTGCATGTAGAGATCCATGCTGTGGAGATCTGATCACCAGACAAATTCTCTTGTTGCTAAACATCTAGACTGGAGGTTGCTGTGCACACAGGAATCAGGCCGCTGCCTGATTTTACAGTACCACCAGGGCCGGACTGGGAATAAAAACCAGCCCTGGAAAAAATGTCATACCAGCCACATAGCATAACGTCATTATGTTCTTGTTCATGAAAAGGAAAACTATGCACATTTGAAGAGTGTATTATATATACAGAAGACAGATATAAAAATCACATAGGGCTTTATATATATAAGCAAATGCCAGTTAAAAGTGGTCAATCATCAAGGGGGGACACCAGGAAATCTGGAAGCCTGCTGGAATCAGCAGCAGCACTTTTTGGGGGCGATTTTACCCTTTTAACCTTTTTCGGTCACTAGTGGGGGTTAAAGGTGCCCCACTGGCGGCCGAAAAGCACTGCAAAAAAGTTGGTAAAGCACTGCTAAAAATTGCAGAGCTTTACTGCCGACGCCCCCAACGCCTCAATGTGAAAGCAGCCTAAGGTAAGGGGGGATTACTGATATAAGGGGGAAACCTTTATATCAGTGTCCCTTTACATGATTGTATTCCCTCCCCCTTACATCAGTGACCCCCCCCCCCCTTAGGCTAGCCTTGCGGCGCTGTCACTGACCTCCGTTTAGGTGCACCTTGCAGCCGGGATCAGTCAGTCGGCTCCAGCTTGGTGGCTTTGGTTTTCCTATAGTCTCCTTTCCACAGTCCACACACCTCTGACTTCTCCCATGATCCCCATCCCAGCGACACTCCCACTTTTGACTCCTCTCCAAATTCCCTCAGAGACTGCAGACTTTACATGATACAAGAGATGGTCAGAGACTGCAGACATGAAACAAGAGATGATCAGAGACTGCAAACATGATACAGGAGATCAATTCAGAGAGAACAGACAAAAAAAATATATACATATAAATGCACATTTTCTTTTACCTGAAAATTTCATTTATTATTATAATAAATACATTCACATTTTATTATTATTATTTACAGTATATTATTTTATTATAATACATAAGTTAGCTTTTTTTTTTTTTTTTAAGAAATCCATGAGAGAGGGGCTGCAATGATGAGAGAGAGAGAGAGAGAGAGAGAGAGAGAGAGAGAGAGAGAGAGAGAGAGAGAGAGAGGGGGGGGGCTGCAATGGTGGAAGAGAGAGAGAGAGAGAGAGAGAGAGGGGCTGCAATGGTGGGAGAGAGAGAGAGAGGGAGGGGCTGCAATGGTGGGAGAGAGAGAGGGGCTGCAATGGTGAGAGAGAGAGAGAGAGAGGGGGGCTGCAATGGTGAGAGAGAGAGAGAGAGAGAGAGAGAGAGAGGGGGGCTGCAATGGTGGGAGAGAGAGAGGGGCTGCAATGGTGAGAGAGAGAGAGAGAGAGAGGGGGGCTGCAATGGTGAGAGAGAGAGAGAGAGAGAGAGAGGGGCTGCAATGGTGGGAGAGAGAGAGGGGCTGCAATGGTGGGAGAGAGAGGGAGGCTGCAATGGTGGGAGAGAGAGGGAGAGGGGGGGCTGCAATGGTGGGAGAGAGAGAGAGAGAGGGGGGCTGCAATGGTGGGAGAGAAAGAGAGAGAGGGGGACTGCAATGGTGGGAGAGAGAGAGGGGGGCTGCAATGGTGGGAGAGAGAGAGAGGGGGGCTGCAATGGTGGGAGAGAGAGAGAGGGGGGCTGCAATGGTGGGAGAGAGAGAGAGGGGGGCTGCAATGGTGGGAGAGAGAGAGAGGGGGGCTGCAATGGTGGGAGAGAGAGAGAGAGAGGGGCTGCAATGGTGGGAGAGAGAGAGAGAGGGGCTGCAATGGTGGGAGAGAGAGAGAGAGGGGCTGCAATGGTGGGAGAGAGAGAGAGAGGGGCTGCAATGGTGGGGAGAGAGAGAGAGGGGCTGCAATGGTGGGAGAGAGAGAGAGAGGGGCTGCAATGGTGGGAGAGAGAGAGAGAGGGGCTGCAATGGTGGGAGAGAGAGAGAGAGGGGCTGCAATGGTGGGAGAGAGAGAGAGAGAGGGGGGCTGCAATGGTGGGAGAGAGAGAGAAAGGGGCTGCAATGGTGGGAGAGAGAGAGAGAGAGAGAGAGAGAGAAAGGGGCTGCAATGGTGGGAGAGAGAGAAAGGGGCTGCAATGGTGGGAGAGAGAGAAAGGGGCTGCAATGGTGGGAGAGAGAGAAAGGGGCTGCAATGGTGAGAGAGAGAGAGAGAGAGAGAGAGAGAGGGGCTGCAATGGTGAGAGGGAGAGAGAGAAAGGGGCTGCAATGGTGAGAGAGAGAGAGATGGGCTGCAATGATGAGAGAGAGAGAGATGGGCTGCAATGGTGGGAGAGAGAGAGAGGGGCTGCAATGGTGGGAGAGAGAGAGAGAGAGAGAAAGGGGATGCAATGATAAGAGAGAGGGGCTGAAATGATGAGAGAGAGAGGGAGGGGCTGCAATGGTGGGAGAGAGAGAGGGGCTGCAATAGTGAGAGAGAGAGAGGGGCTGCAATAGTGAGAGAGAGAGAGGGGCTGCAATAGTGAGAGAGAGGGGCTGCAATAGTGAGAGAGAGAGAGAGGGGCTGCAATAGTGAGAGAGAGAGAGAGAGGCTGCAATAGTGAGAGAGAGAGGGGCTGCAATGGTGGGAGAGAGAGAGAGAGAGAGGGGGGCTGCAATGGTGGGAGAGAGAAAGAGAGAGAGGGGCTGCAATGGTGGGAGAGAGAGAGAGAGAGGGGGCTGCAATGGTGGGAGAGAGAGAGAGAGAGAGGGGGGCTGCAATGGTGGGAGAGAGAAAGAGAGAGAGGGGCTGCAATGGTGGGAGAGAGAGAGAGGGGGGGCTGCAATGGTGGGAGAGAGAGAGAGGGGGGGGGGCTGCAATGGTGGGAGAGAGAGAGAGGGGCTGCAATGGTGGGAGAGAAAGAGAGAGAGAGGGGGACTGCAATGGTGGAGAGAGAGAGATAGAGAGGGGCTGCAATTGTGGGGGAGAGAGAGGGGGGCTGCAATGGTGGGGGAGAGAGAGAGGGAGAGGGGGCTGCAATGGTGGGGGAGAGAGAGGGGGGCTGCAATGGTGGGGGAGAGAGAGGGGGGCTGTAAAGGTGGGGGAGAGAGAGGGGGGCTGTAATGGTGGGGGAGAGAGAGGGGGGCTGTAATGGTGGGGGAGAAAGAGGGGGGATGCAATGGTGGGGGAGAAAAAGAGGGGGGCTGCAATGGTGGGGGAGAAAAAGAGGGGGGCTGCAATGGTGGGGGAGAAATAGAGGGGGGCTGCAATGGTGGGGGAGAAAGAGGGGGCTGCAATGGTGAGGGGGAGAGAGAGAGAGGTTGCAATGGTGGGGAAGAGAGAGAGAGGGGGGCTGCAATGGTGGGGGAGAGAGAGGGGGGCTGCAATGGTGGGGGGGAAGAGGGGGGCTGCAATGGTGGGGGGAGAGGGGGGGCTGCAATGGTGGGGGGGAGGGGGGCTACAATGGTGGGGGAGAGAGAGATGGAGAGGGGGGCTGCAATGGTGGGGGAGAGAGAGAGATAGAGAGAGAGGGGCTCTGCAATGGTGGGAAAGAGAAATATTAAAATGCCCTGCAGACCAGGGGGGTGCACCGTTATATGATATAACAGTGCACCCCCGGGCCCCCCCTCCTCTCTCTGTCAGTCATCTACCTTTTTGCTGCACCTGTTGTAAACTGTATAATAATCTCAGAGAGAAGGGGGGGACTCCCCCCTTCTCTCTGAGATTATTATACAGTTTACAACAGGGGCAGCAAAAAGGTGGGTGACTGACAGGGAGAGGAGGGGGGGGCCCGGGGGGTGCACCGTTATATCATATGGTGAGAATCAGAGAGTGATTAGAACATATAATGCAGGCCTTCTTCCATTTACCTGGCTGCTGCTGGCTTGACCGAAATGACGGCTCCGCTTGTCCTGGACCTGTCCTTGGCTGCCTTGCCACTGCTGCCAATCGTGTCTGACTGACTATGACTGTCACAGTGCTCCAAGGGTGACCTGGCCGGGCGGCGCGGTGAACCATTATCTAACTCCTCTGTTCCTCCTTCACCCTGCAGGAGAAAGTGGGCGGTACTGGCGCGCACCGCACGGGATGATGGGATGACGCCGGTCACGTTCTGCTCGGCTCCTCCCCTCCCTCAGACTCGTGACATGATCTCTCCACTCCTGGCCAGTGAGAGTGAGACGCGGGAAGGAATTGGAAAGTACGGCACTGCAGCGGCGAGCATGGCAGCCGCAACCCCGCCGTCGGCCGGCCCGCCGCTGCTTTTACCGCCACAATGTACACAACAGACACTGACTGGAGGCATAGGGCAGCAGGCAGGCGTCCACCCCTTCATTATACATAATTGTAAAGTGCGGCCGCTGCGGCCCCGATGGCGGCCGCGTCTGCGGCCTAGTTGATTGATTTTTGACTGACAGGCAGCCGGCCCACCGGGAATTTTCCCGGTATCCCGGTAGGCCAGTCCGGCCCTGAGTACCACTGCTACCAGAGTAAGACTGTCTGCCATTTAAGAACACTGTATCACTGCATGTAGAATTCTCAAGAGGATGGTATATTAAGCACACCAACACAAGGTTTTGGGATCCTATAATAGGAGAAGGTTGAGAGCAAGGAGTCCATTAAAACTGACTGCTGTCACAGTGATTTCCTACAACCCCCTTTACCTAGCTAGGGACACCCATAGTAGGTAAAGACAAACAGTGCACTTTTGGAACATTTGCCATTTGCCGTTAGATAGTCTGATTCTTCAGTTATTGCCTGATCATCCTCTGATACTGTTTATTGTTTCATGACTGGCAATTATGAGTTATTATAGCCTGATGCTTTTTAATTGTTAATTAATATAGAATACAATATAATCTGCTTGCAATCCAATGGTTTGGTGTCAATTTCTGGTGCCTTTGCGCTATTGTTCTTGGGGGTATTTATATCTATATGTGTGTAGCAGCCTTTAGTGTGTGCTATCAGTGGTGAAGTGTAGGAAAATCTAACTTTGACACAATTTATAAATCTGTGAGTCTTAATTGGGTCAGAGATATTAGAGTTCAGGGCTGCATGACTAATCTTGGCAGCTCTCTGTTGCCTCTCCCTGTTTCCAGTATATTGGAGAATGTCCTGGAACTAGTGGGCAGGAGTGAGGAGGAGCTGCCTATGTATGGGACCTTAGCCAATCCCCAGGAGTGGGCTGGCAGGGGACTGATAAAATCCTATAAATAGATATGGGTCATTCCAGCAAGGGGGAGTCAGGTGGAATCTGGAGATGCAGTGCTGAGGAGGTTGTCGGTGGCCCTTAAGGCAAACTCCCTAGTCTGGGGGGGGTGCTCTGCCTCGGACTGGTGCTCGAGTGCTGGCCTGGAAAGACCCTACCACAGAAAAAGCTGGAAGAAAGCTTTCCTGAGAGGCAGTGGGTACAAGAAGACAGAGAAAGTAATTCAGCATGGTGCAGGGGCTGACAAGGGGGAAGACAGCGGTGTGCTTAAGACTTTGGCCTTGCCCTGGAAAATCTTCAGAGAGTCAGTCGGGTGGACCAGTGTAAAAAGTGTCCTCCAGGTGGCAGGGCCTTAGATAAAAAAAAAATTCCTGGGGGGTTCATGTCTTTCAAAAATAAAAGCATAATTTACACTTTTATGTTGGGGAAGGTATGGCAAAAACATGTGACAGCAGAGCGGGACCATGAGGCTTTGCAATGCAGCGCAGCAAAAATGATCCCCATTCAACTGAATAGAACGCAATTCACACAGTTGTGGTGTGGTAGTGTACTAATTAGTACAGCAAGCTCCTCCTAAGCTCCCTATTTTATTTTTTTCATTTAGCTTACTGTGTGAACCAGGCTTTAGATCTCATTATGTTCTAAATGGCCATGGAATGGCAAATATACCATAAATACCTACAGCCAGGATCCCAGATGTCCCAAATGTTGTCAGCTGCTTAGCCTGTTCACCTAAGTAATGGTCTTAAAAGAGCCACTGCTGTTAACACATATCTGTACATCCAGTGGTCCCCATGTTTAAGCTCCGGGGGACAAAGCAAAAGGCATTGGGGTGTGGCCTGGTGGGAACCCAGGCTGAGGTAGTCTCTCCTATCACTACCACATTACCATAAGACCCTGTGGATGTCTGGCACCAGGGATTTATTTTTCTCTCTTCCTTTCAGTGACTACAGGAGCTGGGATGAGCTACATCCTATGCTGACACTCCTGTAGCACATTCGGTATCATCTACATTACTTCCCATATCGATTGAGACTGAGCGACACACTAACAAACCATGGGTCACCGTGGTTACCTGCTGTAAGGGACATATTTCTGACCCTGGATGCAGAGAGATTTTATCCAAGGGCAAAAATGTATCCCTACTTGCAGGTAACTACTGGATGTGCACAGGGCAGGACTTAGGGTGATGGGGGCCCCTGGGCTTGAGTCACATTCGGGCCCTACCCGAAATTGACTCAAGCATATCCAAAATTCCAGGATCAGATTCAATTATACTGGTATAAGCAACCCATAATGAAAAGTGGAGGGTACAGTTCTCCCACTTTAAATGGATATGCCTAGAGAAGTAAAACAGCATAAAATTAATGTGTGTATGGGGATAACAGATGGAGAGGGATCATATAATTGCCCCGTACGAGCCGTCACATCCGTCCATCGGTAGCCACCTCAGCTATAAATAGTGTCATTCGGACGCAAGAATGACCAGGCGTAATGATGTCATCGTGACTGCGTCGCATAATGATGAAGCGTAGTCATCAATAGTAAACATAGCAGTGTCACGAAGGACATGATGTATACTGTGCATGGGTACACAAGTCAGAGTGAAATGTATTCAAAGGGCAAATCCAGCAATTGGAGCCAAAGTAACATGCCACAACAAGCTTCACAAGGGTAATAATAAAAGAAAGACAGTTTGTCTACTTGGACAGGGAACAAAAATGATCAATGTCCCTAGAACAGGTAAAATGCTAGACCAATCAACACACTTTATATGAAAAATTTAATTACTGGCATATTATTGAAAAAAATTAATGTGCAGATACATGTGGATACATGTTTGCAGCAACAGACAGCCTTGGCTCTTTTCAGCCCATCACTCAGTGTACATGCTGAACAAATAATAGGACAGCAAGACTGGATTTTAGCTAACCTTACTGTGCAAGTTGAGCAGGTGCAAGGGGCAACATATTGTGGTAGTCAGTACAATTTGTGATTTATTTAAACTTTAAAAAACTGTGTCCTAAGAAATTTTATGAAATGTTTTGTACGGGACACTGGGGGTGGGTCCTGGACGGGTGCTATACGGCACCACTATTTGGACTATGATCCATTTAAATAGAGGTAGAAGGTTCAGGGGGTCACCCAAAAGTGGGTGAAAAGTTCCAGGCAGGCGCTAATTTAGAGAGGACTGGCTCGCAGTCTTCTCTATCTTAATAAAGTAGTTTGGGGCCTGGAATTTTGGAGGCTCCAAAGTGTTATTTGGGTGGGACGGAGCCTCCACTCCTAAACCTTGGGAGCCAGCGCACAAGGTGTTAACTCTCCCAGAGAACCACCCATTAAAGCAGGAAGTGGTGCTGGAGGTGGTGAGTGAGTTTGGAGAGTGCACCTGATGAGGACAAGATGAAAGTCTGCTAGCTGCACAGTGAGGACTTTTGGAGTGCAGGGGATGAAGACTTGTCTTGCAACAAACCGTATGTTATTTGTTTTCACTGTTTTGTGCTGGAAATAGCAGACTTTTTGTTGACTCTGGAGCCAAGGAAACTTTTATGTTATAGTTTTTTGGCATGCTGAGAAAGCCTTGTTTTGCTTTTCTGTGAATAAAAGCCTTTTTCTTCAAAACAACGGTTTAAGCACTGAATCCCTGCTGAGCTATAGCCCCCAAACGTTACAGTTTTAAGAGATGAAAAAATATATATTGCCTACCACAGGATGGTGTCCTTTGCACCTGGTCAACATGGTTGGCTTTTATTTAGTGTCTATGCCTGTAAAGTAGTGCATGTGTCCCGTGTTTATAACAGTCCCTGCACAAAATGACATTTCTAATGCCGCGTACACACGATCATTTTTCGGGTTGTAAAAAGGACCTCCTGAACCGCACCAGACCACGTCCCCTTAACATGGGGAGGATGTCTCCAAGTTGATGGGGACAAGGGCCTCATCCCCACAACCCTTGCCTGTTGGTTGTGGGGGGTCTGCGGGTGGGGGGCTCATCGGAATCTGGAAGTCCCCTTTTGCCCCCTCTATGTGAATTGGTAACGGGTACATTGTACCCCTACCATTTCACCCAAAAAGGTGAAAAAACACACACACACACACACACACAAAGTTGGGACAAGTCCTTTTTTTTGCATTGATATATGTCCCCTGGGGCGGGACCCAGGTCCCCAAACACTTTTTATGACAATAACTTGTATATTAACATTTAAAATAAGCACTTTTGATTTCTCCCATAGGCTTTGTGTTCCGTGGCTTTCGAATTTGCAGCGAACACCCCAAATTGTTCGCTATTCGGCGAACGGGCAAACAGCCAATGTTCGAGTCAAACTCATCTTCGACCCTGGTCAGCTATATGCTGACCAGGATCATGAGAAACTGAAAGCTGAAATTATCGCTAACTAAACTAAATGAATACATATTTCCAAGTGCACTGTCCACATACATATAAGTGCAATATTAATCAATTCCTTTTATTAAAACACATATGATGTAAAAGAATGTCAGCAAAAATGTGTATAACATATATAAATAAAGTCCATATATAATGTGCAAAAATGTTGTGCAAGAATTTTGCAAAAAAATTGTGCTCAGTCTATAATTATCTACAGTCTTCTTTCTCAAGGTGAAAACAATGAATGTGTACTACCACAGATGAGTTATCCCGAGAACTCTTCACCACAAATAGGTAATAGAGCTCCTTTGCAGATATTCTGACATCTCAAGGAAATGCTTTACCACAATCCAGAGTGCAGAGACTGCCTGGACTCCTATGCCAAAATAAACTCCAAGGAAGGTAATTAAATACAAAAGGAGATCCTCATAGTGTAAAACTTTACCAAACAAGTTTATTAAAACAAAAAAAAATGCTACCTATAAACTGCATGTTAAATAGCATGTAATTCAAACAACCAGCATGTCGGAGCATGACGTCACGTGTGTGGCACCTCCCAATCACCAGCTTCTATTGCTGTATCAGAAAGTGCACAGACAGAGGAATTTAAGTCGGCTAGGTTAAAGGGGTAGTAAAGGTACAATGTTTTTTTCCTAAATAGCTTCCTTTACCTTAGTGCAGTCCTCCTTCACTTACCTCATCCTTCGATTTTGCTTTTAAAAATGTTCTTATTTCTTCTGAGAAATCCTCACTTCCTGTTGTTCTGTCTGTAACTCCACACAGTAATCCAAGGGAGTGAAGGAGGACTGTACTAAGGTAAAGGAAGCTATTTAGGGAAAAAAAACTGTACCTTTCTTAAGTGTCAGGACAGAGTCTGCTACCACCCAAGAAAAAGATGCTCTAGCCTGGAAGCATGGAAAACATGGGTTTTTAGTACTTATTTAGAAAATGTTAATGAAACTCTAATATTAATATTTTTATTTTACTTTCATGTTAGGGCAATGGAGATTTGGATATGAGAGCTGTGATTTTATACTGAAATATATATATATATATATATATATATATATATATATATATATATATATATATATATATACACATATTTGTATCCAAAGATCTGCAACAGCATACAACTACATAAGATATATGAAATGTAATGGAAGAAAGGCTTTTGTTCTTTTTATAATTGATACGCAGTTTAAATGATAATGAGTAACATATCTAGTTCCCTAATGGCTTTTAATATTCAAGGTTGATGGTTAATATTGCTTTTATTCTGCTACAGAAATAATGCTTTGCATGCACACTAAGGGAAAATGCTCTATGCATTAGATATGTAGGGATAATGCATGTTGCACAAGAAAGCAATGTAAATGTCTGAGTTATTTGAAAAGATAAATTAGAGTTACCAAGGGTAATTTGGTAATACTGATATCTTGTGCTTGTTTTGAAAAAGATGTCACCCAGTGGAAATTATATAAAACCAACCAACTAGCCTTGTTGTTTTTCTCTTTTACTTTTCTAAGTTTAACCTGTTGTATTTGGCATACAAAAATATTTGATATCAACAGGAAAGAAAAAATAACCTTCAATCAAAAAAGAGATCAAATTAAAAAAGTTTTTATGTACTCAGTAAATCTGAGGTTATTGTTCATAACTGTTACGAAAGAGAAACATTATTTTGTAATCTTTGAACCAAGCTTTTGTGCTAACTAGCTGGTGAGAGTGCTGGTGTACCCTAAGACTGGGTTCACACTAATGTGTGTGAATTTCAGCTCTCTTATCTCTGCAGATAGATAAGGGAAGTGTTCAGCAGATTAGCTCAGTTTTTAGCTGCGAATTTGGAGACCTGGGAGAAGTTCTGGGTGAGAGGAGAGTGGGGGAGAAGTGTATTGAGTTGAATGACAGAAATTCCTGAAGAGAACACATCTGCAAATCAGCTGCGTACCCATAGAAGATAATGTGACTGAATTTGCGATGCAATGCACAGTGCGAATGCATCGCACATATGTGAACCAGCCTCATTGAAAACAATGTATTTAGAAATTTCTGGGCTGCAGGGCAGTATTCCAACATAACGATCCCCAAACACACCTCCAAGACGACCACTGCCTTGCTAATGGAGTTCAGGGTAAAGGCCAAGACTGGCCAAGCATGTCTCCAGACCTAAACCCTATTGATTATCTGAGGGTCATCCTCCAATGGAAGGTGGAGGAGCACAAGGTCTGAAACATCCACCACCTCCTTGATGTTGTCATGGAGGAGTGGAAGAGGACTCCAGTGGCAACCTGTCAAGCTCTGGTGAACTCCATGCCCAAGAGGGTTAAGGCAGTGCTGGAAAAAAATGGTTGGCCCACGAGATACTGACACTTTGGGCCCAGTTTGGACATTTTCACTTGGGGGTGTACTCACCTTTGTTCTCAGCAGTTTAGATATTAATGTCTGTGTGTTGAGAGGATAGCAAATGTACACTGCTATACAAGCTGTACACTCACTAATTTACATTGTAGCAAAGTGTCATTTCTTCAGTGTTGTCTCATGAAAACATATTTACAAAAATGTGAGGGGTGTACTCACTTTTGTGAGATACTGTATACTCCTGGTGTTTGTGGTATTATCTATGAATAAAATAAACCTGTGCCACACTGTGTATACCTTTGTACAAATATTACTGTATTTATTGGCATATAACACTCACTTTTTTTACCCTGAAAATAGAGGGTAAACTGTGCCTGCGTGTTATACGCAGGGGGCTGTGGACGTTTTTTTTCCTGAAACTTCCCTCTTAAAGTTAGGGTGCATGTTATACGCCTGTGCGTGTTATATGCCGATAAATACGGTGTATATATATATATATATATATATATATATATATATATATATATATATATATATATATATATATAATGTATCTACATAATCTATACAGTCTAGCTAACAAACATTTAATTGACCACTTTTTTGCAATATGGATTCTTATAGATCATATGCCCCCTCCCCTTTATTGAATATTTTACTATATTTGTTTTTTAAATTACTTAATACCTTGTTATGCATACCCCCATAGTTGCTTGTTTTTTCCGGTCCTGTCTGTGTCGGTCACCATACGTGCCACCCATGCAATTTTGGGATGATTGAAATGGAATACTTTATAAATTGTTATATTATGTATAAATATCTGTATATATTTTTCTTATGTACAGTATATATTTTCTCCATATTTAAATAGTTATTCAAATGCTCTGGAAGAAGCTCAAGGTGCGTAACATGTAGAGCAAGATATTTCTTCACTGCAATATAGCCATACTTCTGGATTCATCGTTAATATACAACCAATGTTTGGTAGATTCCATGTAGCTATAAATTGGTTATATGTAGCTTTATACTTCCTCATCAATCTATTTTATCAGTGTAGGTTTTATACATGTTTTGTCATTATCTGTAAATCAATTTTTATTTTTTAAATGTTTGTTGTTGTTGTTGTGCCTAAAAAGTCTAAACTTTTTTCCAAACTATTTCAAATTTCATTGGGACGTGGCAATTTATATTTATTAGTATCCACAGTGCTACTCCTGTGTTGATACAGTAATTATTTTGAGTTAAAGACACCGCCAAGCAAGTGACAGGGTTCAAGGACCTGCATAACCTATGAGATCAAATATTGGATATATGATAATTCCAGGAAGTTGACAGTGTACACGTTGGATATAATAATGTTACAAGAGGAAGAGAGAAGAGAAGTGTAAAGTTATTCTGTGGCCTTAAGTGTCTGTGTCAACAGACTGCACTGAGTGGCAAAGATATTTATGTAACAAAATTGCTACTCCCGCTTTACGCCCTACAGCTTGGGAGTGATATACCTTACCCATCCACAATTTACAGAGTCGAGAAAGACTGACTGCTTCCAGATGTGCTCCAGAAGAAAGACCACATCTGCCTACAGATGTTTCAAGTGTCTTAGAACCTGCATACATGTATTAGGAGAACAGAACCCCTTAACATTCCATGATACAATCGGTAAGCCATGAGCCATGTCTGCAATAGTAGAAGTCAGTGTATAGGAACTTTATGTGCTTATTATAAAGTGTAGAGCAGATAGACAAGACTTCCTTGCGCTGGCGCATCATCTAAATAGAGTAATTATCGAAGATCAGTAGTGGGTGGCCATCTACAGAGAGGTTGCCTGCCCATCTGAATCATTGTATGATAGAATGTTTGTCTGTGTAATTGAGGTAGTGGACAATCACAGGCCTGGTTTTAGCACATCAGAGAATGGGCCAATGTATTGTGTGAGTTCCACTATGCAGGGTGAGCAGAGTCCCAGCTGGGATGGTGTTCGCATAGAGAGTGACCAGCAGAGTAGGACTTTGGCATCCCAATTATTTGCAGGTTGTTTCGCCTTGAGCAATTCTCAAGGTCATCCAGCTTGTCTGAAATCCCTCTGGGATTGTGTTATCTGGGCTACAGCAGCTGACACAGTGGTCACCTCAACTTCTATGGAGGAAATACGTTCCTTTGCCTGTGTGAGCCACTGAGCTTGGGACTGTAAGTCACAATGGAGTTGCTCCAGACCCTTCAGTAACAAATTCTCCACTGCTGCAGTCAGTGTGGGTGTTAGGAGAGCAAGTACTGCTTGGGCAATGTCTGCTTGAGAAGCTGGATTCAGAGCAGCTGGTACTGGCTATGTCTGTGGCTGCAAGCCATCGCTGAATCATTGTTGTTAGTGTGAAAAGTGGGTGCCATCTTGACTGCAGTGGCTGTTGTGTCCCCAGGGGATTGTTGAGGAGCTGTGGCAGAGCGGGGGGGGGGGACACTCCAGTTCCTGATCCATGGGGTTCCCCTAGAAAGTGGCAAGGATTTGGGGGTAAGTATCCTGGAGTGTAGCAGGTTTTGATAGCAGATTCTGGGAGCTACAGCTGCCTAGCTTCTTTCCATGTGGCACCAGGACCAGAAACCTGCGTTTTCAGATCCATGTTAAGGTCCCCAAAATATACAGAAGTCCCTTAGGGAACCTTTGGTGCATGTGTGCAATTTTTTCTTTAAAAAAAAAAAAAAAGAAGGAAACTGGGAGAGAAATGTTCTTTGCCGACAATTAAAACACCTTTTCCCTTTGTAAATATCAGCACTTTCACTGCTCTCAACCAAATAAAATGTGTATTTTCTTTTGCATTCATACATGTTCCCCAAGACATGTCCCCCCCCACCTTTTTTGTTTAACAACCCTTACCTACTGTATTAGCCCAGAAAATTGCATTTTTATTTGGGATAAATTTGGCTCCTATTAATTTCAATGGGGTTCCTGTCAAACTGAACCCAGGTCAGTTGGACTCATTTCTAATCACTATTAGTTATAGGTATTACAAGTCATGCAATGTAATTAGTTTCGACACTGATTGGCAAGTTGTATGAAGTTGTGACTTTAGCTATATTGTCATTGCTACCTATACTTCTACCTTTAAATTGTGATCCTTTGAATTATGTTCTATAACTGCTACACCAAAAATGTTTGTCTTTGAAAAAACTACCTAATTTTTCGTGGAAAACAAACATGCTGGGTTGCTGTTACAGTGTGTTCAGCCAAATAATAATGTAAAAGTAAACTAAATTATTACATTATTCATGTGATGACAAATATGATGCCATTAATACTGTCCCTGAGAATTGTAATGCTCTATGAAGGAATGTACAACTTTGAGGCATCTGCAAACCAAGTAATTTGAAGGATGTTTGTGGCATGACCTTTATTTGTAAATGAATGCACCGCAGCCTCCATTGGAACATTTTCTTTTTTTTCTTTTTTTTTGTGCTAGGGAATTATTATTTTTATTGATCTAGCTTATTTGTGTCATTTGCTTTTAAACAGCAAACCCTGATAAAAAGATGCACTTTTGGAATATTATGTGTAATCTTTTTTATGTGTCTAGATGTTAATAATTTTAGTTATTACCGTACTTCAAATAAATTAGTGGATGTATAAAGGTTGTAATGCTCCAAAAACAAGTGCTTTACACCTGTGCCATTTGAAGACTATACTCATTTGTGGGCCTCTTTAGCAAGCACATGGCCATGCTTTTATCTTGGACATCACTAATCAAGGTCATTACAACTATTTAAGATGGTTGTGTTCTCTGCTTACTTTTCAATGTACTCTTTTACTACAGTATTTGCTAATCATATATTTTCCATCATTTGATTGGTAGGCTGAAATAGCTTTGTGGAGTTTCTTATTACAACTTTTTGTGATGATGATGTCAAATGTTTAATAAACATTCACTTACAGAACAATATGATGTATGTACTGTAAGGCCTCGTACACCCGATCGGTTAAACCAATGAAAATGGTCTGATGGACCGTCTTCATCGGTCAAAACCGATCGTGTGTGGGCGCCATCGGTTATTTAACCATCGGTTAAAAAAAAGCCAACTTGCTTTAAATTTAACCTATGGATTCCTAACCGATAGGTCAAAAACGATCGTTAGTAGGCACGAACCATCGGTTAAAAATCCACGCATGCTCAGACTAAATTAGGGGACGAGCGCTCGTTCTGGTAAAACTAGCGTTCGTTTTGGAGATGGCATATTCTACATTTTTAAAATTGGTGCCTCGTTTATTGCAGTGCATTCTTTTCTTCGTTCTTTTGCTAGAATAAAGACGTTGTTTTGCTGATGATATTTAGACAGAGTTCTCCCATACTGACTTCTTTCATTTTTTGCTTGTGATCTCATGAATAGTTTTTTCTGTTTTATAAAAAAGTCAGATCTCCAAAATATTTTTTTGTACTCCACATTTTTGTTTTTTAAATCTCATGTTTTTTTTTCTTCTCAAGTTATCACAACAATGTGTTTTTTTTTTTTTGTTTTTCTGAAGAAATTTCATTTTTTGTTATCAAGTTATCACAACATCACCCCCCCCCCCCCTCAAGGAGGTTGTGTCCTTTGTTAATTACACATTGTAACATTGAAATGTTTGATGGCTATTCACCAGAAAAACACAATGAACAAGTATTTAACTTAAATTAAATCTCCATTTATTCTGGATAAAAAATAAATAAAAAATCAACATGAAGGGCAACAATTGCCCAATCAGCCAAATATATGCAGACTTTGGACAGCAAAGGCACATTCCACCATGATAAACAACAAAATCAATAACATCAGGAGTCCCTCTAATTTGGGTCACAATGTGCTCCCCAAATCTCAGAAATCATAAGCAGCAGCCGATGTCATACATGACCCCAAGCTGTGGTACTACAACAACCTCAGTTTTCTGCCGAATCAGCTTGAAGCCAGGGAATCACTTTTTGGTCTTCCTTACAGCCTTCCTTCCACGCTTCCTTGCAGCGTTCCTTCCACGGCTCCCTTCACGGCCCCTTGCAGGTGGTGACAATGTGGCAGCAAAAGGAGAAGACTGGGCCGGGTCACTGAATTATGTGGTCTCAATCAGCAGGCCCCTTCTTCCCCTCTGTATCACAGATGATATCAGATCCTGGCCAGGCCCCATTGTCGCTGCTCCATTGCTTGCAGCTCGTGTGCAATGTATGAGCTGAAGATCTCAACAGGGTGGGGCCCTCATGATTTCAGCTGCCTCTCGAATGACCCGCAGGGACTCCTCCTCCAGCTGGGACATGCGCTTATGTTTTTTTGGTGGGCGCATCTGGAGGGGAGGCACCTGTGATGCAGTGCTGCCACTGGGCCTGGGCACCTGCTGACTGCCACTCAGCCCAGCCTCCTCCTGTCTGCCACTCACCCCTTCCTCCTCCTGGCTGACACATTCCGGAGCCTCCTCCTCCTCTTGGCTGTTCTCTTCCTGTGTATAAAAAAGGGACATGGTTTTATTTTTTGCTTCATCAATCACACACATTTTCAAGCTATTGACTGTTTTTTTTTTTTAATTGAACAGACTCTCATTCTGACCCCTGCAGTTGGCATCCCTGACACAATTATTTCTGCCCACCACTTTTGTTTGTGTTTACAAGCTTTAATTTTGGTTCAAAAATCATCTCGTTAAACCAACAATAATTTTCGGCCAAGAAATATGTTGGAAACTACTATACCTGACTGAAGATGTGCAGATCTGGCTCCTCAATGTCAGCCAGCTTCTCAGCACACTCTGCAGGGGTGGGGGGAACAGTGGAAGGAACGCTGGACGGAAGACTGGATAGTGATTCCCGGGCCTCGATCTGATCCTTCAAAAAACTGAGGTGTTTATAGTACCACAGCTTGGGCTCCTGTACATCATCTGCTGCTGCTCCTGACCTCCAAAAAGCACGGACTTGTTTGAATCGCTTATTGTAAGCATTCCTGATTGTGGCAAACCTAGCCACTTCTGGAACGCTGGACGTTACATGTCAAAAGGTTGTCTGTATTATAGGCTATGTATTCTGCTGGGTCTTATGTGGGCATAATAATTGGTATGCTGGCAGCTGTAAGCCACTAGCATTCAAGTACTTCGTTTTATGTTGCCCAATCGGTGTTCGGCAGTTTTAAACCATACTCCCACAACACATAACCCCAGACCCCAGCTATCAACCGACTTTTCCCTCGTGCAGCAATGCCTGATGGGAGAATTATCCAAAATGTTAAGTTCCCCATATGGTCCTCCCTGTATTACCCCTGTTAAATCTATTTGGCTGTTTGGAAACCCCTTGCATGGGGAATTCTATAAATATGGAAGCCTGTGAATAAAAAGTCAGTTGACTCTCAGAGCTGTGTTTCGTCCGGTTACTGGGGGGGGATTTGGGACATTGCCTTACTTTTCAACTCTGACTGTGGATTTACCCTGGTTACCAGCGGAGATCGTGGAGTTTAATATTGTACGCCGCTATAATTGGTGGCGCAATTCGTGCAATGTGAACTACCGATGTAAATGGAGACGGATTATTCTAGGCTAAAGCGGCAGACATTAAAGGAACTGCTAGAAGCCAGGGGTAAGGTAGCCAGCAACAAATCCAAAGCTGTACTAACTGCCGAGCTGATGGAGGGAGACAGAGCCCGCAGTGCTACACCACCAGCAGCCATGGAAGAAACCCTCTACCAGAGAGAAATGAGGACCATTTTTGCCACAGCCTATATCAGATGCCATGCTGCACATGGTAATGGCGAATGTGCACGAGTACGTGATGGCACACAGTCCGCAGTATACACAGTCTCGAGCAGAATCCACTACTGGGTCACTCTACAACCAGGTAAAACCCAAAATTCCCTATCATGCCTTTAAAATGTTTTGCGAGGAGAAGGATGAGATTGATGGGTATTTACAGGATTTTGAGAGACTGTGTGATCTACATGAATTGGAACGGACGGTATGGGTCCCATTGCTAGCAGGCAAGCTGTTAGGTCGGGCAGCAGAAGCATATCGCGCTGTACCCAGTGAGGACAGCAAGGATTATGATAAAGTGAAGCGAGCGATATTAGAGAGATACGCCATTACTCCAGAGGCATACCAGCGCAAGTTTAGAAACCTGCGCAAACCAGAGAAGGATTCACATGCTGAATGGGCACACAAGCTGGACCAAGCTTCCCAAGGGTGGATACAAGCCAGCCAAGCCACTACTATGGAGGAATTGCGACAGTTAATGCTGTTGGAGCAATTCTTCAATGGTTTGTCCCCAGAGGCACAAGAATGGGTGCGAGACAGGAAACCTCTCACCCTAACCGAAGCGGCTCGATTAGCGGATCAGCATTTTGATGCGAGGAGACATCATGGGCCCCTAACCAAGAGTTATCCTCGACCTGCGGGACCACCCAGTACTCTACCACCCCCCGCTCTCACAGCCTCCCCTTTTCTTCAATCCCAAGGGACTTTACCACCACCCTCCAGATATAACGGACGTGCCAACATCCAATGCCACACCTGCAAAAAGTGGGGACATATGGCATGCGAGTGCACCCAAAACCGGGGCAGACCCGCCTGGAACCAAGGCCAACCGAACCCGGCACCAAGGGCTGCTGCCCATCATTATCAACGGGAGCCGGCCACTCAAGAGATGTTGAGCATTCCAGCGGAAGAACCCCTGGGAATCTTGCATGAGGTGATGACAGTCCGAGCCACGGATAACCGGTAGCATCATCGACAGCCAGTGACCTTGGAGGGGAAAGAAGTCCAGGGGCTTCGGGATTCAGGAGCTACTTTAACCTTGATAGCACCCCATTTGGTCCCTGACTCGGCACACACTGGTGGATCTGTGGCAGTACGAGTGGCAGGGCGAACAGTGTACCGACTACCCACTGCCAAAGTACATTTGGATTGGGGTGTGGGAGGGGGGACGGTAGAAGTGGGCCTCATGCAAAATTTACCAGCAGATGTTATGCTGGGAAATGACTTGGGCCAGATGACCTCTGCTTTTGTACCCCAGGCCCCATACCAGGAAGCCCATCCAGTGACCACACGGCAACAGGCTCGCACCACGGTTCCACCGACACACTCTGAGGCTCCGGTAAGAGACCATGACCCCCACACGACACTTATGTCCTGGGATCCCCCGACTAAGTTTGAGGCCGAGGTGAGGTCAGACCCCACGCTACAGGTATACAGGGACAGGGTACACGCTGACCAGGCTGGGCTAGAGGGGGAGCGGTACACCTGGGAGAAAGGGCTACTTTACTGCATTGCTGAAAGAGGAGTGGGAGGGTCGGCCAGAGTAACGACTAAACAGTTAGTGGTTCCCCAGAAGTATAGGCAAGAACTACTTCGGATTGCCCACGACATTCCCCTGTCTGGGCATCTGGGGATGACACGTACCCGATACAGGTTGACCCACACTTTCTTCTGGCCAGGGATCTCCAAGGATGTGAGGCAATACTGCACCTCCTGTGACATTTGCCAGCGAGTAGGCAAGCGAGGTGACCGCCACAAAACCAAATTATGTCCTCTTCCCATTATTGAAGAACCCTTCAGTAGGGTGGCCGTAGATATAGTGGGGCCCTTACCAAAACCCAGTCCTTCCGGGAAAAGATATATTTTAACTGTAGTGGACTATGCCACCCGGTACCCCGAGGCTATAGCCCTCACCAACATTCATGCCGAAACTGTGGCAGAGGCCTTAATGAAAATATTTTCCAGGGTGGGGTTTCCCCAAGAAATCATATCCGATAGAGGCACCCAGTTCACCGCCGAGGTAACCCAACAACTATGGAAGATATGTGGCATTAAGCCAATAGTAAATTTGGCGTACCACCCCCAGTCCAATGGTCTATGCGAAAGGTTTAATGGTACGCTGAAGAGAGGTACCCCAAGAGTCAACAGGGTTTTCCCCTTTTGAATCACTGTTTGGGAGAAGGGTGCGAGGGCCACTAGACCTAATTAGAGAGCATTGGGAGGGGGAGAGTAGCCCAGACGGAACCCCTATTGTATCCTATGTACTGGAGTTCAGGGACCGTCTGGAAGTGCTAACCCAGGCTGTGCGCACCAACCTCCGGGCGGCCCAACAACGTCAGCGCCGCTGGTACGATAGGGGAGCCAGAGACCGCAGCTTTCAGGTGGGACAAAAGGTTTTGATTTTAAAACCGGTCCACACAGACAAGCTGCAGGCCATCTGGCAAGGCCCATACCAGGTGGTGGAACAGAGATGTGACACCACCTATGTAATTGGCCCCTGCTCAGGGGTAGGGGAGAGACGCATGCTCCATGTGAATATGCTCAAACCATACCATGAGAGGATAGAGGATGTGGCGCCATATGCGCTTCCGCCTCGGAGGATCAGGAGAATCTGCCACTACCTGACCTCTTAGAACAGGAGGGACAGATGGAGCCCTCCAAGGGGGTTTAGCTGGGGGAGCGGCTAAGCCCTCAGGAGCGTGCCCAGGTACAAGAGCTGATTGTAGCTAAGAAAGCTACCTTATCCAATTTACCTGGGTACACTCCGCTGGCCACTCACCGAGTCGAGACCCCGGGACAGCTACCCATACGGCAAACCCCATATCGTGTCCCTGAAGCAGTCAGGATGCATATGAAGACTGAGATTGACGAGATGTTGCAGCTGGGGGTTATTGAACCTTCCGATAGCCCCTGGGCATCGCCAGTAGTGCTGGTACCAAAGAAGGACGGCACGACATGTTTCTGTGTCGACTACCGGAGGCTAAATGACAAAACGGTGTCTGATGCCTATCCGATGCCCCGGATAGACGAGCTGCTGGATAAGATGGCACGGGGCCAGTATCTCACTACCATAGACTTATGTAAGGGATACTGGCAGATTCCACTGGCTGAGGAGGCCATCCCCAGGTCAGTGTTTGTCACCCCGTTTGGCCTGTATCAATTTCGGGTCATGCCATTTGGGATGAAGAACGCTCCGGCAACTTTTCAGCGGATGGTCGATCGGTTATTGGACGGATTCCAGGAATATGCATGTGCCTATTTAGACGACATCGCCATATTTAGCCAGACCTGGGCAGAGCACCTACAACACATAGGGGCCATTCTAGATCGTATTGGAGAGGCAGGGTTAACACTGAAACCCAGCAAGTGTCATATAGGGATGGCCGAAGTGCAGTACTTGGGCCACCGGGTGGGGAGCGGGCGACAGAGACCCAAACCAGCTAAAGTTGAAGCCGTAGTTAAATGGCCCACCCCCAGGACGAAAACCCAAGTGCTAGCTTTTCTAGGTACCGCGGGGTACTATAGAAAATTCATACCCAATTATAGTGCCCTAGCCAAACCCTTAACTGACTTGACATGCAAGAACCTGCCCCGACAGGTTGTCTGGGCCCCAGAGTGTGATCAGGCATTCCAACAACTAAAGACTGCTCTAACTAATGCCCCTGTACTTGCTGCTCTTGATCCAACTAAAATATTTCTTGTCCAAACAGACGCTTCAATGTTTGGATTGGGAGCAGTGCTGAGCCAAGTGGGAGCCGATGGCGGAGAACACCCCGTAGCATACCTGAGCCAAAAGTTATTGCCACGAGAAGTAAGCTACGCCGCCATTGAGAAGGAATGCCTGGCCATGGTGTGGGCCCTCAAAAAGTTGCAGCCGTATTTGTATGGACAACCTTTTTTGCTACTCACAGATCACAACCCGTTGGTGTGGCTAAACCGTGTGGCGGGGGACAATGCCCGGCTTCTGCGCTGGAGTTTGGCGCTGCAGCCGTTTGACTTTACAATCCACTACCGACCAGGGAAGCAAAACGGTAACGCCGACGGGTTATCTAGACAAACTGAACTTGAAAAGTGATCTGTGAAAGTACACCCCCAGACATCCCCAAGCCGATCCATTGGGATCAGACTGTGTATGCCGGCTTGGTTCTGGGGGAGCATTGTGGCAAACCTAGCCACTTCTGGAACGCTGGACGTTACATGTCAAAAGGTTGTCTGTATTATAGGCTATGTATTCTGCTGGGTCTTATGTGGGCATAGTAATTGGTATGCTGGCAGCCGTAAGCCACTAGCATTCAAGTACTTTGTTTTATGTTGCCCAATCGGTGTTCGGCAGTTTTAAACCGAACTCCCACAACACATAACCCCAGACCCCAGCTATCAACCGACTTTTCCCTCGTGCAGCAATGCCTGATGGGAGAATTATCCAAAATGTTAAGTTCCCCATCTGGTCCTCCCTGTATTACCCCTGTTAAATCTATTTGGCTGTTTGGAAACCCCTTGCATGGGGAATTCTATAAATATGGAATATAAAGTCAGTTGACTCTCAGAGCTGTGTTTCGTCCGGTTACTGGGGGGGATTTGGGACATTGCCTTACTTTTCAACGCTGACTGTGGATTTACCCTGGTTACCAGCGGAGATCGTGGAGTTTAATATTGTACTCCGCTACACTGATGTTATTGATTTTGTTGCTGATCATGGTGGAAGTGACCTCTGGTATCCAGGTCTGCATATAAGTGACCAATTGGGCAATTTTTGCCTTTCAGACGTTGTTGTTGTGATAATTTGGGTTTCTGACCTCCCACAAGCACTTGAGCTCCCTGTACTTCTCAAAGAAGCGCATTAAAATTTCTGGCTCATTCAGTTTTTGCATCTTGGAACAATTTCTAGAATAGAAAACCAAAAACATATAAACACTACTTCAGCTTACATTGACATAATCTTATCATAATCTTTTGACCTTTAAACACAGTGGGCCAGATCCACAAAGCCCCGCATAGCGTGTAGTATTTTCGCTACGCTGCCGTATGCTAGGAAGGCAAGTTTCGTATCCACAAAGGACTTGCGTCCTAAGTTACGGTGGCGCAGTGAAAATGGCCCGGCTGAAGCCATGCAATTCAAATGGGGAAGAGGTGGGCGTGTTTTATTTAAATCATTCGTGACCCGACATAAATTATGTTTTTTTTTTTAGCTGCGCATGCGCCGGGCGTGGACGTATCCCAGTGTGCATGCTCCAAATCACGTTGCAAAACATCAATGAAAACGACGTGAACGTAACTTACGCAAATCCCTATTCGCGAACGGTTTCCGCAAATGACGTGAACGACGGAAAATTTGACGCTGGCCAGATGTCCATACTTAAGATTACGTACGCCTCCATACAGCAGGGGTAACTTTACGCCGGACATACGCTTATGCAAACGACGTAAAAACACTGCGGCGGGCGTACGTACGTTCGTGGATCGGCGTATCTAGCTCATTTGCATATTCGACTTAGAAAATATACGTAAGCGAGCCTAGCGTCCAGCGTAAATAGTAAACTTAAATAGGACAGCGTAAGATGGCTTAACTAAGCAAAAAAACGGCGTATCTTGTTTTGTGGATACAAAGCAAAGATACGCCGGCGCAGATTTGAAAATACGGCGGCGTATCTCGAGATAGTTTTGTGGATCTGGCCCAGTGTCTACTGCTGCCACTAAAATGCTGCCCAGCTCTGCCCCATTGTTGTGTAATGATGATTTAACTGCAGACCCTGTGTATACATTTAAATAAATAAGTGGCATTAAAATAGGCAAAAGTAATGAGAGCATTCATCCAGGCACCATTCATGTGTAGATCTCATGCCCCTCACCATTGATAAGATGATACACTGCTTAATTACCTCTGTCCAACAATCACACAATCATTGCCTGATCTCCAATATCTGTGGGCTGAGTAAACCTTTTTTTTCATTTGATTGGGGGAAAGAAGAGGACATCATTCGGAGGAGGCAAGGAAGCACAGACATGAAAAACACCACCAACCTCAGCATGTGGAGGAGGTGGATGTGGAAGAAGGAGGTGTGGAAGAAGCAGGTGAGGAAGAAAGAGAGGTGGAAGAAAGAGAGGTGGAAGAAGGAGGTGTGGAAGAAGGGTAGGTGGAGATTATCAGCACAAGGTCCCCTCACACAGCACTCTGTCTTTTGAACATCTGACGATCAAATGCAGCACAAATGCTACAAATTCCACGTTGGTAATTATTATATACCGCCCTCCAAGTTACGACTCCCGCTTTACTGTATTAGCGAGTTCATGACCCTTACTACCGACTGGGCTACTAAGTATCCATCATTTAATTGTTATGGGTGACCTCAACCTTTGGTTTGAGGACCCTCTTGATCTATCTGCTCAAGATATATTAGCAGATATGGACAGTCTAGGCCTCCAACAGGCAGTAAGGGACCGTACACATGAAAAGGGGCATCTGCTTGATGCTAGTGCTATTTCAAATTCTTACTCTAAACATTTTGGATAAACCAAAAGAAGCACCCATGCAACCCTCCCTTCCCTACAGAAATTTGAAGAAAATCACCACTGAACTATTCCACAATACCTACTCGAACCTTGAATCCTTGATAAATCCTCCTGAGAAAAACCGGTATGAAGTTTTACTTGAAGACCTCAAGGACAGTATCGAGCAGTTAGATAAGAAACTCAATACTTTTGATGCCAAACTTAAGGCCACGCTGGACATAGTGGCACCCCTCTTTCAATCAAACTTTAGGCCAAGAATCCACAAATCCAACCCATGGTACACCCCCAAATTAGCCACCTTCAAAAACAACTGCCGGAAACTAGAAAGGAAATGGCAAAAGAATAAAACCCAGGCTAACAAAATCCTCTACAGAATACAGGCCCGTGCCTATTCCAAGTTAGTAAGGAAGCACAAGAGAACTTCCCTAGCATCCCGTATCGAACTAGCGGCCAACAGTCAAGCGGAATTATTTAAAAAGCCGCTGTTATTTTATCAACATCCCTTACCTTTTTTTTTGCCCTGGTGAATCCCTGGATTGTCTGTGAGTGCTCCGGAATATCCCCTGCTCCTACCTGAGCGATTTTTTTGGGGGATTTTGGGCCGCTAGATCCACATCTGGCTATTGGCTGGCTCCGTGCGGCTAGGGCCCTCCGCCATCTTGAGGCCTACGACTCCCTCACTGGTACCCGTCCTTGGAGGCCGTATCCCGTGGCATAGACGTGTCGTCTCTCATCCGGGGGACTTGGAATGATCGCCTGAAGATTTGGCAACCCGCAAACTCAGTCACAGCCGCCCACCTGCCCACGACTCCGGTCATATCATATGTGGGTCTCCCCGAGTCCGGCCCGCGTCCTCTATGGATCTCCCCCTTGTTCGGCTTGGCCTCCGGTCCTTCAGCGCATCGTCAGAGGCGGTCAGTGCTGCATCTTTCCCGCTCCAGCTACTCGAGACTCGGGGCTCAGGCCTATCTTCAGAGATCCGGCGGCCATCTTGCTACACCTACAACACCCGGAGCTTCGACCTATCCTCAGAGATCCGGCGGCCATCTTGCTACACCCACAGCCCTTCCTCCTCAAGTCCTAATAACGGTACATCACAAAACCATCCTTCTACCCTTCCCACTATTACCTACATACCCAGTTAGGCCCTGCTCTTCCATCAACCTGAAGTAATACTCCTAGCCTAACAATAACCCGGCGGCCATATTGGTACTCCCCAACCTTCTTTATAAGTGTACTGGTGACATTAATATACTTTACATAGGGATTCACCTGGACCGTTTGACTATAATCCTGTCAATTTAACTGCAGCAAGATCACTGTGAGGGATAGGAAACCTGAACACTGCTGGGAAAATATTGGTGAACCTTCTAGAGGCCTACAGTAACCATATCAACCTGTGCTGCCTGCCTCTTCATTTTATCATATCTTGCTGCACTATTATCTACCCCCCACTCAGGGAGACTCGCTTGCACTCTAGGGGTTGACCTAACAACACCAACCTCTAATACCTACTCCCCAGTCTTCCAGGTCCCTCTCTGATGTACCTTCTCTGGATCTTTAAGGGGCCATACCTCCTCCTATTCTAATACACGTCCGGATACACCGTTATTAAACAAAACTGAATTTTACACGTCCAACCGGCAATATAGGCAGACATATTTTATCTTTATATCGATCCCCGCTCCCTCTATATGGGATCCTTCTAATAGCTCCTAGTAGCTCTCCCGGTGGGGATGTAGCTTAATACATGGAGCTGTAAGTCGCTACTCGCGACAGTCCCATCGCTCTTCCCAAGACCAGAATTTTTTCATCACTGCCTTAACGACTACCAAAATACCCCTATGGGTAAGGGTAAACCCAAAGATCAACCTAAGCCCTTAGGCGACCGCATACAAGACAACTTGAACAGATTTGCGACCCGCTCCTCTGCGGCCTTCCACAACCAAGCACAATCAAAAGATGGCGGTTGCCCCTCCATCCCCAGCCCGATCTGAACCTACAGATGCTAAGCGAATACACTTCCGGAAGCTACTCTGCATCCCTCTCCAACCTTGTACCCCCCCCGAGGGTCCTCATAGCCATCTCCACCTCTCTCAGACCTCCCTATGTTCTGAGGACGGCTGGGACATAGAATCTCAACTACGCTCCATGCATGCGTACCTTCGCTCTCTCCCCACTAAAAATGATTTTGAACAATATGTCTCTCGCATTGAAAAGGCGTACAAAGCGGAGATCAACAAGCTCAAGAGAGATTTGGGCACCCGCATGGAAGATGTTGAGAATACTTCTGACGGCATCTGCAATACTCTGCAATCCCATGAGGAGACACTCAATTCCCACACTGTAATGATACAACAACTCATGTACCATCAGGATGATATTGAGAATCGAAACCGCAGAAACAACATCAGAATACGTGGTATCCCTGAGATGATTGAACACAAAGACTTGGCCGGTTCGGTCACCACCATCTTTAACCAGCTTCTCCAACAACCTGAAGATACCCCCATTGAACTAGACAGAGTACACAGGACCTCAGGTCCGAGGAACCCTGACCCCTCCTTCACCCGTGACACACTTTGCAGGGTGCACTTCTCCAAGATTAAGGAAGCGATTAGGAGAGCTGCCAATACACAAACCTCCATTTGACTGAATGGCGTCCCTATCATACTACTTCCAGACCTCTCACGTCAAACACTCGCCATGAGGCGTGCACTTAAACCACTTACATCTCTTCTACAAGAGAGGAACATCAAATATCAATGGCGGTTCCCGTTCCAGCTGAGAGTTCAACACGAGGGGAAGACGGCCCTTTTGCGCACACTTGGGGACTTGCCACGTTTCCTGTCCACATTGGAACTGCCTCAGGTCTCCTTACCCGACTGGCCTCTTCCTTCCGCTACTCCTGGTCTCCCTTTTCACCCACAATGGCAAAAGGCCGGCGGAGACAAGCGCCCTAGAGCTTCGCCCCATAGATCACCAGATGACTGACTCATATATGGCTCTTCATATTTGCCCGCTACAGCCCTGAATTGAGGTTGATTATCTTTGTTTGAACACGGGACTTGCACCCCTCTCCGCCTGAGGCCTTTGAAACCAGGTCCTGAACTACCCTACAGTTTTTTCTTAAATCCCTCCTCTTTTTTTTTTTTCTTCACTACTTCATACAGGACTGCCTGCCCAGTTGAGCCTTTTAGGTCCCTTTACGGGTCCGTTGGTGGGTGGTTGGAGGGGGATGTTTGCCCTAATGTTGTGGCTATGTTTGAACTGTTCTTGATTGTATGTTACCTTTTTTTTATGTTTTCACCTAATGCAGGTTTAGTTGTTACGCCTATACAGATCCCGGGATCGGGGGACGCTCCATGTACAACTGCAATTCCCCCCTTAGGAACGACAGTGCTTGAGCGAGCACTGTACTTTTTTCTTGCAGTTATAGTCTACTTTGTAGATTAATAATGTTTTGTTTTCTGACTTATACCTCAACACCACCACCTGATGGTTGGTTGTATATCCCCCCACTTCTGTCTTATCTACTGACTATTGTCCTCTATGACACCAATGCTCTGACCACTTTCTTTTTGGGTCTGACGCTTACCTTTCTCTTCTGCTCTTACTCTTCCTTTTTCCCCCTACACTCTGCCTTCCTCCCCCCTCCCTCTTTCTATTGTTTCCGCATGGACCAAGCGGGCCTTGACGTCACCTTAGACTTGCTTTGGGACCCTTCCCTACTTATTATATAGAGATGACTCTTGACCATATTACCTTATCTTCCTATAACTGCAGAGGCTTCAATACTCCTGAAAAACGCAGCCAGATCCTTTATCACTTCCACAAGGCAAAAAACAAGATTCTGTTGCTTCAGGAAACTCATTTCCGAAGCTCTGCTATCCCGACCCTTAATAACCCTCATTATAACCAATGGTTTCATAGTACGACCCCACAATCCAAATCCAAGGGTGTATCCATAGCCTTTCACAAATCCTTTCACCCCCAGGTCCTGGATTCTCTTGTTGACCCCTTAGGCCGATACCTATTCCTTAAATTGAAGTCTAATTCTTCTATTTTTACAGTGGCTAATGTATATGGACCGAACCTAGACCAGGGGACTTTCCTGTCGGGGGTATTAGAAAAGTTACTATCTTTTGGCGGTCCTTGTTTCATCCTTGGTGGTGACCTCAATGTGGCCTTTTAACCGTCCATAGACACTTCCTCAGGTAATTCCTCCTTATCTCGCACTACACTTACACGCATAACATCACTTCTACACTCCGCACAATTGGTAGATGTCTGGAGAGTACAGCATCCTTCTGAGAAAGATTACATCTAATATTTTGTAGCCCATAACTCCTATAGTCACATTGATTACTTTTTGATTTCCCAATCATTACTTGACACTCCACTTAAGACCTCTATGGGCAGTATACTCTGGTCCGACTATGCTCCCATCCACCTCAGCTTAGCACACCCCCCGACCCTGAATAGAACATTTTCATGGCGTATGAATGACAACCTCTTGACTGACCCCGTATGGATCACAGACGTTAAGCTAGCAATACAGAATTTTATTCAAGACCACCGTTCGAATAACACTGACCCTCTCACTAAGTGGGAGGCCCTTAAATGCGTGGTTCGAGGGTCCCTCATACAACATGGTTCCCGACTTAAGAGGGCCAGGAAGGCAGATATTTCCAGACTACTTTCCACTATACATACACTTGAAACGGCACACAAACACGATATGAACCCGGCTACATATGTTGACCTTTCCAACACTCGTAGAGAGCTTCTCCGCCTCCTTGACACCAATTCCCTAATAGCCAGAGACCGAGGACGTAACAGGCATTATCTCCTTGCCAACAAATGTGGCTGACATTTGGCGAAAGTTCTACATCCCCGCCCCATATGTCGTCCCATACAACATATCTGTACTAATGATTAGTGTTGAGCAGAATATGCCATATTCGATTTCGCGATATATCTCGAATATATAGTCGAATATTCGAGATATATTCGCTAAATACGAATATTCGTGATATTTTTTGGAAATGAAATTATTGCGAATTTTCGCTATTGCGAATGCGAATGCGAATTGCGATTGCGAATGCGAAATTTCGAGAAATGCGGAATGGAGCACTCTGATTGGCTCAGAATATTCGTGATATATTACAATACACAATAATTGCGAATATTCGGCAAATGCGGAAGGAGCACTCTGATTGGCTCAGAATATTCGTGATATATTACAATACACAATAATTGCGAATATTCGGGAAATGCGGAAGGAGCACTCTGATTGGCTCAGAATATTTGTGATATATTACAATATAAAATAATTGCGAATATTCGAGAAATGTGGAATGGAGCACTCTGATTGGCTCAGAATATTCGTGATATATTACAATATAAAATAATTGCGAATATTCGAGAAATGCGGAAGGAGCACTCTGATTGGCTCAGAATATTCGTGATATATTACAATACACAATAATTGCGAATATTCGGAAATGCGGAAGGAGCACTCTGATTGGCTCAGAATATTCGTGATATATTACAATACACAATAATTGCGAATATTCGAGAAATGCGGAAGGAGCACTCTGATTGGCTCAGAATATTCGTGATATATTACAATATAAAATAATTGCGAATATTCGAGAAATGCGGAATAGAGCACTCTGATTGGCTCAGAATATTCGTGATATATTACAATATAAAATAATTGCGAATATTCGAGAAATGCGGAATGGAGCACTCTGATTGGCTCAGAATATTCGTGATATATTACAATACAAAATAATTGCGAAATTTCGAGAAATGCGTAATGGAGCACTCTGATTGGCTCAGAATATTCGTGATATATTACAATATAAAATAATCGCGCGATATCGCTATTGCCGAATAATCGCATTGCGATTTTTCGGCAATATAAAATGAGCGCTGCAGCTACTCGGCCCAAGGTCTCTAATCATACCAGCAATGCTTTTAGACAGCGATGGGGATCTCTAGGATGTGATCTGTTCTAAAAAAAAAATTGAAAACCTTTGAATATTCGAAATAGCGAATATTTGCCGCAATATTCGTAGCGAATATTCGCAATGCGAATATTCGTGAGCAACACTACTAATGATCAACAAAAAATTTGCAACACAAAGGGCTTTCTAGACGCCTTCCGACGTTATTATTCCGACCTCTATAACCTGCCCTCACAGACCCCATCGACCCGATCGGGGGACTCTAATCTATCCAAATTGAAGGCATACATTTCAGAAACAGCCCTACCTCAGATAACTACTGAACAGGCTGCTGCTTTGGATAATCCCCTAACGGTCGAAGAATACCTTACCGCTATTAAAGGCTTAAAATCTAGCAAATGCCCAGGCTTGGGTGGGTTTTCTCCTAGGTTCTACAAATCACTGGCCCAATCCCTAGCCCCTTTAATGTCTACTGCATTTAACTCTATTGACGACGATCATCTACCCTCCAACAATCTCCTAACTGCTAACATTTCGCTCATACCCAAACCTGGTAAGGATCCGTCACAGTGCAGTAGCTACCGACCAATTTTGCTTCTCAACTTAGACATTAAGCTATACGCCAAAGGTTCTGGCCAACCGCCTCTCCCCTCTATTACCCTCAATCATCCATAAAGACCAAGTGGGCTTTATCCCTGGTCGTGAGGCCAGGGACAACACGACTAAAACCATTCACCTAGTTTCCTATATTCAACGCCGTAACTTAAAGGCCTGTTTGTTATCATTCGATGCGGAGAAGGCCTTCGACCGGGTCAATTGGCAGTTTCTACGTCTTTCTTTACAGCAGCTAGGCCTGGGCCCTGCTTTCATTTCCAAGATAATGAGCCTATACTCTCGCCCCTCCGCCTCTGTCCTGGTCAATGGTTCCTCTTCCGCCCCCTTCCGGATAGCAACCGGTACACGTCAAGGCTGCCCCCTATCACCTCTACTCTTTGTCCTAGTGATTGAACACTTAGCTCAAGCTATCAGACAGAATATGTCCATATCAGGGATTCAGACACCCTCTGCTGAACACAAAATATCCCTATATGCAGATGACCTACTGGTCTACATTCAACAACCTCATATATCCCTCCCCTCCTTATTACTTGAATTTCGTAGGTTCGGGGATTTTAGTAATTTTAAATTAAATATGTCTAAGACTGAAGCCCTGAACATATCCCTTCCTCATGCAACCCTCACTAGATTACCGGCAAATTTTTCCTTCCAATGGAGCACCAAAGGCATCTCCTATTTGGGTGTAACGATCCCCTCAAATCTATCGCAACTCTATGCCCTCAATTATCTCCCTCTTCTGGCCCAGCTTCGGAGGGAATTAGATACCTGGAATTCTTCCCTAATACCTTGGTTTGGTCATATTAACACATTAAAAATGGACACACTTCCTAAATTACTCTATCTGTTCCAAACAATACCCATTTCTGTCCCCAAACGTTTTTTCTCCTCCCTACGCTCCATGTCCATACATTTTATTTGGCACCACGGCAAGTCTCGCATCAGTCACACTCTGCTCACATACCCCAAGACTTGAGGTGGGGTGGGTTTACCTGACTTTGAATTATACCACAGGGCTGTATTATTATCCAGGATATTGGAATGGTTCCCTCGTCCCTTCCTTAAAGCGTCCACCATGGTTGAACAGGACTTATCCATTTATGATCTACGGGCTTTGCTCTGGGGTTATAAACATCGGCTACAGTTACTTTCTCATGCTTCTCCATTGACAAAAGCTGCCCTACAGTTGTGGTACAACAAGGGACTACTTCCCTTGCTGTCCACTGATCCATCACCGCTTACATCCCTCTTCGACCACCCCGGACTACCTCAGGGACTAGGTTCATTCACGGTGGGCCCATACTCCCGCCCTACCTGGCCCATAGCGAGCTCATTTATACATCCCACTTCCGGCTCCCCTGTACTACCTAGGGAACATCATAATTGGCTCACGACCCTGCGCATATCTTCCTTTTGTTCCGACCTATTCTCCTTGTCACAGACCCCTGACAGATTTCGAGAAACTGTGCTCTCTCTCAGAAACTCCAAGACACTTGCTCTCCTCTTTATATACAATGCTGCACACACGGATACATGATCAACCTCCCTCCTACACAAAGAAGTGATCCAAGGATCTGGGAAAGGAACTCCATACATTGGATTGGCGGAAATAGTTCTACTTCACGCACAAATCCTCTGTCTCCTGTTACTCTCATGAGAAAAATGTTAAGCTCCTCTCTCGATGGTACAGGGACCCTCTCTCTCTACATAAAATATTTCCATCTGTGCCCCCGACATGTTGGAGATGCGGCTCGTTTGATGGTAGCTACCTCCATATTTGGTGGGCATGTCCAGCCGTTCAACCCCTTTGGTCTCAGGTCTTTACCATATATAGTAAGCTATATGATCAACCCCTAACGCCCTCACCGGAAATGGCCTTGCTGTTCATGTTACCTGGTTCCATAGCATCTCAGAAGAGTACCTTACTACATTTCTTTCTATCGGCCACACGGCAGCTTATCCCCCTATTCTGGAAATCTACCTCTACCCCTCCATTATCCCTTTGGATCTCCTTAGTTAATGATATCATGCGAATGGAGGAGATGTTAGCCCTAGATTCTGACACCTACGATAAATTCAGATCCCTGTGGCTTTTATGGATTGATTACTCTTCCTCTGATTCCTTAAAGACACTGCTGGCACCTCCAGTTCAACCCTGATACTCGATACACATACTCTTGACACAACTGGGGTGTCGTGGCCCGCTCGGTTCTCGGTTCTTCCTCCCCTCCTCCACCCATCTTTCTCCTCCTTTTCCTTTCTTCTTCTTACTTTTTCTCCTTCTCTCTTTTATATTATTCAGTTATGTTTCTATTACTTCATGTTTTCTCAGTCTTCATTGTTTCTCCATAACACACACTGTTAACAACCCGACATAGGAGACTAACTCATTGGATTCACGTTGTATTCCCACTGTACTAAATTTCGGGTACTTTATATTAACATGTTTCATCATATGCTGTAAACACCTGATGATTACATATATTGTATTTTTATACTGTAAAAAATAATAAAGACATATTTACCTCTAAAATTAGTAAGGAGCTATTTAATCCGTCCTTGGCCTCCCAACAAATTGCCCAATCTCAAGCCGTATGTGACGGTCTGCTTGAGACCTTTACCAACAAAGTTTGTGACATCCAAGACGGCCTTGGTTCCTTAGACCCTGTCCCCCCAGCCAATCATACAACTAAGATCGACTGGCCTAATCACATCACTCCCCTTTGCTCCTTTCAACCGGTAACAAAAACTCAGCTCCTCAGTTCCATTAAACAGCTAAAACCTTCCTACTATGCCGATGATTCCTGTCCTGCCTGGCTGCTTAAGGATAATATCATCACAGTCATCGATGAGATTTTGATCTTGGTTAACCTCTCTTTGACAACCGGAGAGTTCCCAGACATTCGGAAACATGCCTTGGTTACACCAATTTTTAACCACTTAAGACCCGGACCAAAATGCAGGTAAATGACCAGGCCCCTTTTTGCGATTCGGCACTGCGTTGCTTTAACTGACAATTGCACGGTCGTGCGACGTGCCTCCCAAACAAAATTCACGTCCTTTTTTTTCCCACAAATAGAGCTTTCTTTTGGTGGTATTTGATCGCCTCTGCGATTTTTTATTTTTTGCGCTATATACAAAAATAGAGCGACATTTTTGAAAAAAAATCTATATTTTTTACTTTTTGTTATAAGAAAAATCAAATAAACTAAATTTTAGTCAAACATTTAGGCCAACATTTATTTAGCCACATGTCTTTAGTAAAAAAAAAAATCACAATAAAAAAAAAAAATAGCTACCTAGCGGGAACAGCGACAACAGCGAAAAATGATCGCTTAGTGATGCTGGCAATAGGGAGTGAAAGGGTTAACTAGGGGGGGTACAGGGGCTACCCTGAACCTAACACTGACTGCCTGTCACACTGACACTAACTGCAGCGATCATACATTTAATCACTGCATTCAGTGACACTGTGACAGGGGGGAGGGGGTAGGGGGGGCGATCGCAAGGGGTTAATGTGCCTACATGTCCTGGTGTCAGTGTAGTGTTGTGTACACTTACTGTGAGATGTGATCGCTCCTCAGCGGTGGTTAAAAAAAACGCAGAGGGAGAGATCACATCACTTCTTCCTTCCTGTGTTTACACAGGAGGAGGAAGTGACAGGGCGGGGGGGGGGGCGCACGCATTGGCTGGGAGTGATCGTGAGGGGGCGGACAAAAACAAATAGCCGCCCCCCTCATCCCGGATCACACCCAGAGCCGCAGAGACCATCGCATGTACTGGGGGGGGGGTCCCGATCGGACCCCCGACCCGCGTCAAGGCAGGGACGTACAGATAAGCCAATGTGCCTGTACGTGCCATTCTGCCGACGTAAATGTACATGCGGCGGTCCGCAAGCGGTTAAAAAAAGCATGCTGGATGCTAAAGTTATGTCAAACTACCGCCCAACTCCAGGATTATGCTTTCTGGATAAATTGGTGGAACACGAGGCTGTTATGCAACTCCAGGCACATTGTGAATCACAACATCTGTTCCACGATGCCCAATCGGGGTTTAGACCCAAAAGAGAGATTGAGTTATCCATTATGGCTACCAGGGAAAGGCTGCTGGAGTTGAGAGATGCGATGGGGTCGGCGGCCTTGGTTCTGCTTGACCTCTCCGTGGCTTTCGATACTGTCAGCCATAAGATTCTTCTGGCTCGGCTACAGGACAAGTTCCATATTACAGGTGTATCCCTCACCTGGATACGCAACTTTCTGACAGGCAGAACATTCCAAGTAAAGTTAGGTTCATTTAGGTCAGTGAGGGCACCACTCCTCTGCGGGGTCCCCCAGGGCTCGGCAATCCCCCCGTGGCTGTTTAATTGCTACGTGAGGCCCGTGGCAGATATCATCACCTCATGGGGGCTGGCCACTCAGGTATATGCTGATGATATACAAATTGTGGCCAGCGATGCTCTCAACCCTAAGGTAGCCCACCATCTTTCTTGCTGCCTCTCATCTATCCAGACTTGGATGAAGGATAACTACCTGGCCCTGAACGCATCCAAAACGGTACTTCTGACATGTCCACCGCATCGTGTAAACTTGCTTGCAGAGTGGCCCTTATCAATGGGCCTGTGTCCCGCTCCGTCCAGCCAAGTAAGAAACCTGGGTGTCATATTTGATAACAAACTTTCATGGATCACACAGGTGAGGAATTGTACCAAGAACGCACTTTATTACCTTCGGATGCTGCGACGGGTAAAACATCTGCTCTCCCAAACACACAGAAATACACTAGTACAGGCCTTAGTCATCTCACGCCTTGACTTCTGCAATGTGGTATATCTTGGACTCCCTATTAACCACTTGACTACTGGGCACTTAAACCCACTTAATAACCAGACCAATTTTCAGCTTTCGGTGCTCTCGCATTTTGAATGACAATAACTCAGTCATACAAACACTATAACCAAATGAAATTTTTGTCCTTTTTTTCCCACAAATAGAGCTTTCTTTTGGTGGTATTTTATCACCTCTGCGGTTTTTATTTTTTTCACTATAAATGAAAAAAGAATGAAAATTTTGTAAAAAAATGAATTTTTCTTCATTTCTATTATAAAATTTTGCAAAAAAGTAATTTTTCTTCATAAATTTGGCCTAAAATGTATACTGCTACATATCTTTGGTAACAAAACAAAAAAATTTAGATATTATTTAGTCTGGGTGAACGTTATAGGGTCTAAAAGCTATGGTACCAATTACTGAAAATTGATCAATTTGATCACATCTGATGTACTGACATCCTCTCTCATTTCTTGAGACCCCAACATGCCAGAAAAGTACAAATACCCCCCAAATGACCCCTTTTTGGAAAGAAGACATTCCAAGGTATTTAGAAAGAGGCATTGTGAGTTTTTTGAAGTTGTAATTTTTCCCACAATTCTTTGCAAAATCAAGATTTTTTTTATTTTCTTTCCACAAAATTTTCATATTAGCGGGTTATTTCTCACACACAGCATATGCATACCACAAATTACACCCCAAAACACATTCTGCTATTCCTCCCGAGTATGGCGATACCCCATGTGTGGGACTTTTTGACACAGCGTGGCCACATGGAATGGCGCCAAACTTTGCGACTTAAAAATCCCCAAAGGCGACGCTTTAAATATTTTTACTGGTTACATCATTTTAGTTGGAGAAGAGGTCTAGGGCCAAAATTATTGCTCTCGCTCTAACGTTCGCAGCGATACCTCACATGTGTGGTTTGAACACAGTTTTCATACGTGGGCGGGACTTGCGTATGCGTTCGCTTCTGCATGCGAGCTCACGGGGACAGGGGCGCTGTATGCCCAGAGTATTGCGGAGTATGCCCGGAGTATTGCGGAGTATGCCCAGAGTATTGCGGAGTATGCCCAGAGTATTGCGGAGTATGCCCAGAGTATTGCGGAGTATGCCCAGAGTATTGCGGAGTATGCCCAGAGTATTGCGGAGTATGCCCAGAGTATTGCGGAGTATGCCCAGAGTATTGCGGAGTATGCCCAGAGTATTGCGGAGTATGCCCAGAGTATTGCGGAGTATGCCCCCCATAGTATGCCCAGAGTATTGCAGAGTGTTGCCCCCCCCAGAGTATTGCCCCCCCCCCAGAGTATTGCCCCCCCCCCCAGAGTATTGCCCAGCATTGCAGAGTATGTGCAGCAGGGATGGCTGAGCAGGGAGGGATGGATGGATCTGTGACTACATTTGTCACAGATCCAGCCCGCAGCACTGGTGCTGCCATCCGCTCCCTCCCCTCTCCTCTCACACTGTACCGATCGGTACAGAGAGAGGAGGGAGGAACCGGCGTCATCAAATGACGCCGGTCTGTTTACATCTGATCGCGCCGTCATTGGACGGCGCGATCACGTGGTAAACCGCCGCTATCAGCGGCGATTTACCGTGATTCGTGACCCGCCGGGTCCTCTGGACCCGGCGGTCACGGACATTCCCGTGTGCGCGCCCCAGGAGGCGCGCGGGAGCGCGACTCTGGAATCACGTTATATAACGTGATCCCAGAGTTAAGCAACCACCTTGCCGCCGTTATTTTTCGGCAGGTGGTTGCTAAGTGGTTAAAAATATTTCCAAGCTGCAGCTGGTGCAGAACCAGGCAGCTAGATTGATTACGGGGATGCTCAGACGGGACCATATAACCCCCATTCTTAGACTACTCCACTGGCTCCCATGCGCAAAGAGGATCGAATTTAAGGCTTTGTGCATTATGTTCAGGGCCTACAAACAACAAGGACCATTGGTCACTAATAACATGGCGGTACATTACCACCCCTTCAGGGCCTTGAGATCAGCCGACTTGGACCTTGCTGCCATTCCTTCAGTAAGGTTGACTTCCACTGGTGGCTGTTCTTTTAGAGCGAGAGCCGCCACACTTTGGAACTCGCTTCCGCTGCCTCTGAGACACAACGCCGCCCTTATTACATTCAGAAAGGCAATTAAAACTTTCCTCTTTAGGCTAGTTGATTTTTTTTTTCCCTGTAACCAGAGTAGCTTGGCCCCCTTTCACCCCCGCCCTTTTGTTCTCCGCATTACCAAACTCCCGTCTAGACATGTGCATTTCGTTTAGTTTCTAATTCGTTTTTTAACGAAAAATCGGAAATTCGTTAATTTATAATTTTCGTATTAACGAATTTTTAATTTCCGAATTTTCGGACTTCCGAAAATTTCGAATTTCCGAATTTTCGAATTTTCGGAATTCCGAAAATTCGAGTTTTTCAATTTTCGTTTTTCGTTTTTTCGAATTTTTGGAATTCCGAAAATCCGAATTTTTCAATTTTCGTTTTTCGTTTTTCCGAATTTTCGGAATTCCGAAAATTCGAATTTTTCAATTTTCGTTTTTCGTTTTTCCGAAATTTTCAATTTTCCGAATTTCCGAATTTCGGATTTTCGTTTTTTATTTTCGATTTTTTTATTTTCGATTTTTTTAATTTTCATATTTTTTAATTTTCAAAATTCCGAATTTTCTATTTTTTCGAAATTTCGAATTATTCATTTTCTATTTTTCGAATATTCAAATTTTTCATTTTCGAAATTTCGAATTTTCAAATTTTTCGAATTTTCAAATTTTTTATTTTTCATTTTCGAAAATGAAAAATTCCAAAAATTCGAAAAATGTGAAAATTTGAAAATTGGAATATTCGAAATTCTGAAAATCGAAAAATTCGAAAATTAAATAATTCGAAGATTCGAATTAGAGAATTCGAAAACTGAAAAAAATCGAAAATTCGAATTTTCCAATCTTCGAATCATTTAATTTTCGAAATTTCGAATTTTCTAATTTCGAAATTTCGAATTTTCTAATTTCGAAATTCCGAATTTCGAATTTTCACATTTTATTTCACAAATAAAAAAATACGAAAATTCAAATATTCGAAATTTCGAAATTGTAACATTAAAAAATCTAAAGTTCGAAAATGCTAATTCTAATTTTTGAATTTCCGAAAAAAAAAATTGTTTTCATTTTCGTTTCATTCGTTTTTTTCGGAAATTTCGTTTTTTCCGTTTTATTCGTTTTTTGCTTTTTCGGAAATCCGAAAATTCCGAATTTTTGAATTTACGAATTTCCCGAATTTCCGAAAAAAGCAAAAAAACGAATAAAACGGAAAAAAATTATTTTCCGATTTTCCCGAATTTCCGAAAAAATAAAAAAAACTAATGAAACAAAAACGAAAAATTTTTTTTCATTTCCCGAATTTCCGAAAAAATATAAATAAAAAAAATAACATAAACGAAAAAAACAAATTTTTTGTCAGTGCACATGTCTACTCCCGTCCATCCCCCTTTGTTGCTGTTTGGTCTTGTACTGTTTAGATGTCTTTCCTCTTCTACGAACACGAGCCTTTGGTTAGTCTACGTAGCTTTTTTTTTTCTAGATTTCTTTTAGTTCAGAATAGATCAGTGGATCCCCTTCCAGCGCTTAGGCGCACCCTTCTGGGTGCATGTGGCTCTGTAAAGAAATTAAAAATCAATCAATCAATCACAACAGGTCAGTGTCTGTCACCCCAGCTTCACAGGGAAGAAGAGATGTAGGTAGGCCTGCACATTTCTAATAAGCCCTTTTGTATTTTTTTAGGGGATGAACATGGTGGTATCACAGCATATGCTAGGACACCTTTCTCCAGTGCTAGTGCCAAAATCGTGATACAAGAAATAATGCAATGCAGTAGTGAAATGGACATTATGAGGAATAGGATGAATGTCATTGAGCAAAAATATAAGAACATCATTGACACGATGGGCTGTATAGTAGATTAACCCCCCCCCCCAAACATTTTTCTATGTTATGTTTTGCACACCAATTTGCATTGGATAATCCACAAGCCAAAATTTGAAGATGCACACAGTGTGTCAACATGTGCTATCTGCCATCACAGGATATCGATTGTCTGTGCTTTGTGGGTGCAACCCCTTCCTCGCTACTCAAGTAGGGGAGAGGAAGGGTTTGCACCCCCAAAACACATCCATTGATTCCCCATGATGGCAGATCAGGATAGAAATCCCCATTTTGCCGTTCAAAACGTGTGCATCTTTAAATTTTGGATTTTTTTCCGGGGTGACATCACCCCATCACATGTGTTTCTAAAAAGATTGAACTTTGCAAGCTCCATTGTTTGTAGATATTTGCTTGTTTGAAAAAAGCCTGGTTTTAGTACAAAAAACAAAACATTTTTTTCCCTGAAAAATTTAAAAACGCACAAGTTGTGCACAGAATAAAAAAGCAAAACAAAAAAAAAAATTGATTTTGGATACCTAAAAAATTCAAAAACGCACAAGTTGTGCACGGAGTAAAACCCCAAACAAAAAAAAAACATTTCTGTGGCTACTTCTTTCTATGCTCAAAACCAGTTTGTACATTTAAAAAGTGAGTGATTACTGTGACAATTGTGGTTATTTACTAAAACAGAGAAATACATTTGGCAAGACAAGTGCACTAGTAGGAGAACCAGGGAGACAGATAAAAGAAACCCAAGCAAGAATGACAAAACTGTAATTTCAAAGGTCACGTTTTATTTTATTATTATTATTTTATTTTTATATTTTTTAAATTAAAAAGAAATATGGTCTGGCATAACAATGGCCCCCCTACCCGCAAAGTACTCAACATATTTGTCGCATGCATCACGAGCAGTTCGGGGGCCAAGCCAGTACGACCAGTGTCCAGGCCAACAAGGTTAACTGATGGTAGTCCGGCCTCAGGCCCAATGTTGGTTAGGTATGTCGGTGAGTGCCTGCGCAAAAAGTTGTGCAAAATGCAACAGGCAAAAACAATAGAGTTGAGCTTGTATTCCACCATGTGTATGGCTGTCTGAAACAGGCGGAACCAGGTGGCTATTATCCTAAAAGCATTCTCCACAACCCTCCGGAAATTGAAAACCCTCCTCTCTGGGGTGAGGGTTATCTGGGGAAATGGCCTCATGAGGTGAGGTCCAAGCCCAAAAGCTTAATTCGCGACAAACACAAAAGGGAGTCCATCCAAATTGTCTTCATCCCATGGCAGTGCAAGGCCACCAGTCTGTAGACACTGGACGAACCCGTCTGCGCGAACACTCCGCCGTCGGACATCCGGCCGTTCTTCCCCACGTCCACATACAAAAAATCGTACTGTGCCGACACCACCGACATCAACACGATACTATTAAAACCTTTATAGTTATAATAGTATGATCCTGAACGGGGTGGCGGCACTATACGGACGTGTTTCCCATCTATTGCCCCTCCGCAGTTCGGGAAGTCCCACTGCTGGGCAAATTGGGAAGCCACAGTCTGCCATTCCTGTGGCGTGGAAGGAAACTGTGGAGTCAAACAAAAAAAAAATAGTAGTTTGGCACATAAACATTGCAACCACATTACAAAAAGACATCCTTGTCCAACATCAGTATAACATTTATTATTGGAGGGAGTATTTTATGCCAAAAAAAATAGGCCCACTTATCAGACTCCTCACACCTCTGATAAACCAATAAACCTTTTTAGGGGAGGGGGGGGGTTCTAGCTGATTTTAGGCCCAGAAACAAAAAACCTCGCACTCTGCCTAAATTGAATGAGAAAAAAGACATTGGGACACATTTTAAGGGGGGGGGGGGCAGAACTACAATGGAGTAGAATAAAATCAGGTTGGAAACAGACTAGGCTAGGTGTATTTGGGCCTAGTATAGCATGCTGGACAGGTTAGTGAAGGGAATTATGTGTAGGCCAAAAAAGGACCATTCAAAGCTTACAACATGCATGGGGACAAAGAGGTCATTCACAGCATATTACAATCATGGTAATTAGGGAATAATGCTAGAAATACAAGACATTAGCATACATTAAAGACATAGATTGTGATGTGAAAGGAGAAAACGTACCTTAATATACTCCTCCTGCATCACTTGGATGATGGCAGAACACATCTCCGGTATGATGATCCCAAGCGCCTGGGGAAAGATGCCTGTCGAGATCTTGAGGTCCTGCAGGCTCCTCCCAGTCGCCAGGTACCACAACGTGGCAATAAGCCTCTGCTTGGCCGTGATGGCTTGGTGCATCACAGTGTCCTGCCTCGTTATAAAGGGGGACAGAATATCCAAAAGACGGTGGAAAACGGGGTCCGTCATACGGAGAAAGTTCCTGAAGTCCTCAGGATTATTCTCCTGGATTTCCCTAAGCAGAGGCATATGAGAGAATTGGTCACGCTGGCGCAACCAATTATTGGCCCATGAACTCCTCACCCTGTTCACGGCCACAGACCTAGAAACATTATGAACTGCACAAGACAGCCCATACGCAGCACGAACGCGAGCATGAGACTCCAACATGGCTTCAAACCGGTCGGCTGGTCAGAACGCACTTAACACAGAAAGCACCCCAAATACAACAAGACCTGTAAAGAACGCACTGAAAAACAGATACGAGCGGACAGGAACGCACTGAAAAACAGAAACGACCTGACTGCAAGCACTGAATCCCAAATACGAACCCACAAGAACAAACTGAACCCGAGAATACGATCTGCAAAGCACGGAGACTGAAAAGCACAAATCGGCTCTAACCAAACTTTTACTAACACGCAGTAACACGGAATCAGCAAAAGCAGCCCCAAGGGTGGCGCAAAAGGCTTTGGCCTTCCCCTTTATAGTTCTGTCGTACGTGGTTTACCTGTCCGTGTTCTGACACGATCGGTAACTTAACCGATGGTGTGTGGGAGTGACGGACCATCAGTCAGCTTCATCAGTTAACCGATGACAATGGTCCATCAGACCGTTCTCATCGGATGGGCTGATCGTGTGTAGGCGGCATAAGTGTTGAAAAAAACAATAGTAAGAAATGGTAATTTATTGTGTTACATTGTACCTCAATAATTCAAAATTAATATATTCATTTTTGGTGGATGCTAATAGAATAAGTCACGTATCACCTTCTTATACAGTATCTTCTTACAACTGGGACATTGTGCTGTCTGTGCTCCCAAATAAGAAGACGTGAGATTTTCATTTATTGGATGAAATATGTCACCAGTAGATTCATCAAATAATTTTCACTAGGCTTGATTTCTAAAGTGTTAAATAAGTTGACCTGATTTACTAAAGTGGGGTAAAGTGGACCTGGGTCCTCTTCAAATATCCAAACATTCAAGGAATTTGAAAAACAAAATAGTTTATTGTTATCAGTTTATTGTTTGAGGTGACTAAAGGCTAACATCGCTTTACTTTACATTCTATTTAATTAGATTCTGGTTGAGTTGATGTGCCACTTTAGTAAATGGCCATAATTAAAGGGGTTGTAAAGGTTCATTTTTTTATTTGGTTCACTTGCCTTTTCCTTCAATTTCCCGTCTAAATGTTTTTTTCTTTCTTTGTCTGAATTTCTCACTTCCTGTTTCTTTTTAGTAAGCTTGCCTCCATAATCCGCTGGGGGTTAGTTAGCCCGAACAGCTTACTGAGGAGGAACAGGAAGTGAGAAATTCAGATAATTTGGAAGGGAAATCGAAGGAAAGGGTAAGTCAACCAACAATGCACTAGTTTAACCACTTAAGCCCCGGACCAATATGCTGCTAAATGCCCAGAGGCGTTTTTAAAATTCGGCACTGCGACGCTTTAACCACTTAACCCCCGGACCATATTGCTGGTCAAAGACCAGAGCACTTTTTGTGATTCGGCACTGCGTCGCTTTAACTGACAATTGCGTAGTCGTGCGATGTGGCTCTCAAACAAAATTGGCGTCCTTTTTTCCCCACAAATAGAGCTTTCTTTTGGTGGTATTTGATCGTCTCTGCGGTTTTTATTTTTTGCGCTATAAACAAAAACGTTTATTGATTGGTTTGCTCAAAATTTATAGCGTTTACAAAAAGGGGTAGTTTATGGCATTTTTATTAATATTTTTTTTTTACTAGTAATGGTGGCGATCAGCGTTTTTTTTTCGGTACTGCGATATTTTGGCGGACACATCGGACACTTTTGACACATTTTTGGGACCATTGGCATTTTTATGGCATTTTTATAGCGATCAATGCTATAAAAATGCATTGGATTACTATAAAAATGCCATTGGCAGTGAAGGGGTTAACACTAGGGGGCAGGGAAGGGGTTAAGTGTGTTCCTGCTTGTGTTCTAACTGTATGGGGGGGTGGACTCACATGGGGAAATCACTGATCTTCTGTTCATACATTGTATGAACAGAAGATCAGCATTTCCCCCGCTGACAGGAATGAGAGGTATGTGTTTACACACATACCTCCCATTCCCCGCTCTGTAACAAACGAGCGCGCGTGCCCGGCGGCGATCGCGCCCGCCGGACAAGCGAGCGGGACTCGGGGGATGAGCGGCAGAGCACGCACCCCCTAGCGGCCGCTATAGGTAGGACGTAGAGCTACGTGCTCTCGCCCAGCAGTGCCACCGTCCCGCCGTATAACTTTCTTTTGAAAGTTGATGGTATTTGATGGCCTCTGCGATTTTTTTTTTTTTTTTTTGCGCTATAAACAAAAATAGAGCAACATTTTTGAAAAAACATCAATATTTACTTTCTGTTATAAGAAAAATCGAATAAACAAAATTTTAGTCAAACATTTAGGCCAAAATGTATTCAGCCACATGTCTTTATAAAAAAAAAAATAGCTACCTAGCGGCAACAGCGACACTAATACAGAAATCAGAAAAATTATCGCTTAGTGACGCTGATAATAGGGGGTGAAAGGGTTAACTAGGGCGTGATCAAGGGGTTAAAACTTTATTAGGGGGGGTACGGGGCTACCCTGGACCTAACACTAACTGCCTGTCACAGTAACTGTCACACTGTCACACTGACACTAAATGCAGTGATCAGTAAATATATGATCACTGCTATTAGTGACAGTGTGACAGGGGGTGGGGGGGGTGATCGCAAGGGGTTAAATGTGCCTATGTGTACTGGTGTCAGTGTAGTGTTAGGTGCGACTTACTGTGAGTGTTCTCTCCTCTCGACGTATTGAAAATACCGCTGAGAGGAAAGCTGCATCACTTCTTCTGCCAGTGTTTACATTACACAGGCAGAGAAAGTGACACGGCGGAGGCTCGTGGGATTGGCTGGGAGCAATTACGAGGGGGCGGACAGAAACGAACAGCCGTCCCCTCAGGACGGATCGATCCCGCAGGTAAGCCGCCCGCCGCACGCAGCGGAGGGGGTCCCGATCAGACCCCCGACCCGCTAGAAGGCAGGGACGTATATATACACCCATCTGCCTGTACATGCCATTCTGTGGACGTACATAGTCATCCGGTGGGCGTTAAATGGGTAAAGGAACCTATTTAGAAAATAAAAAACAAATCTTTACAACCCCTTTAACCACTTAAGGACCGTCTAACGCCAATATTTGTCGGCAGAATGGCACGGCCGGGCCCGCGGGACCCGATCACCGCTGGTGTCCCGCGATCGGGTCACAGGAGCTGAAGAACGGGGAGAGGTGAGTGTAAACACACCTTCCCCGTTCTTCTCTGTGGCAGTGTCACAGATTGTCTGTTCCCTGTTACAGGGAACGACGATCAGTGATGTCACACATCCAGCCACGCCTCACTACAGTAAGAATCACTCCCTTAGGGCACACTTAACCCCTTTGTGCCCCCTAGTGGTTAACTCCTTCACTGCCATTGTCATTTTCACAGTAAACAATGCATTCTTATAGCACTTTTCGCTGTGAAAGTGACAATGGTTCCAAAAATGTGTCTAAAGTGTCCGATGTGTCCGCTATAATGTCGCAGTCATGAAAAAAAAATCGCTGATCGCCGCCATTACTAGTAAAAAAAAAAATATTAATAAAAATGCCATAAAACTATCCCCTATTTTGTAAACGCTATAACTTTTGCGCAAACCAATCAATAAACGCTTATTGTGATTTGTTTTATCAAAAAAAAAAAGAATACGTATCGGCCTAAACTGAGAAAAAAATGTTTTTTTTTATATACATATTTTGGGGATATTTATTATAGCAAAAAGTAAAAATATTGGTTTTTTTTTCAAAATTGTCGCTTTTTTGTTTTTAGCGCAAAAAATAAAAACCGCAGTGGTGATCAAATACCACCAAAAGAAAGCTCTATTTCTGGAAAAAAAAGATGCCAATTTTGTTTGGGAGCCACGTCGCACGACCGCGCAATTGTTAGTTAAAGTAACGCAGTGTTGAATCGCAAAAAGGGGCCAGGTCCTTAACCTGCATATTGGTCCGGGTCTTAAGTGGTTAAGTCACTGAGCATGAAGATAAATGGCAGTTTTGACTGACTAACCCCTTTGAAGACACAATATAGGCACACTTTTTAGTAAATTACTGCATGTTTAAAATATCCAATCTACACTGTAGTTGGCTATTCAAAACAATATAGTGTACACACAGCTTGTATTCTAAACATGATTTATAATCTGGGCATAAAATGTTAACATTTAAAAAAAAAAAAATGTAAAAACTACAATGGTGCTTACATCCACAGAGCCTGCCATGCTGCAAGACCAGGAGCTATCCCAGACTAATATATATGTTATGAAGATCTATCAGACCTACTATGTTCATCCGAGGGAAAAGTTTACCTATGATAAGCTGTATAGTGTTATGGCTGCTACATAGAGGTTTTGTTGCTTTCTAACTTCCAAAGCTACTGGTTGGACGTTTCTCCTGTGTCAAATTTTGGGGTTGTTTGTGAGACTGGACTTGTTCCCCCAGGGGGTTGATCAAATTAACTACAGAAGCTGAAACCTTTATAGCAGATAGCTTCACATGTCCATTTTACAGTTTTTGTTTGGCATTATGATTGTCCTATGGCACACTGATATCCTACAGGCGGAAGTCATGTGGCCCTGGTGTACATGCATATTGACCTAAAGATTTACTTGAGTACACTATACAATAAAGCATAAAACTGCTGAAGAAGCCATATTCTGGCGAAACATGTTGAGCAAATATCGCTGTACAGTACATTGTTGATTGCACTTGATTCTCATCTTTGTAAAAAAATGTTTTAGAGAAGATTGTAATATCTTTTTTAATGTATGGAATAAAATGTATTATATTTTAAAAATATGTTATAGTGCATTATCTTGATCAGGCAAATTAACAGTAGGGTTGTCCCGATACCGATACTAGTATCGGTATCGGGACCGATACTGAGCATTTGCGCGAGTACTTGTACTCGCGCAAATGCTCCAGATGCCTAATCCGGATACTTTTTGTTTGTTTTTTTTCTGAGTGGAGGCGGAGAACGGGCAGAGATGGGGTGGAGAGGGGGCGGAGAGCGGGCGGGTACCGATCAGAGAGGAGACTGAGGGGGCAGCGAGGAAGGCGGAGTGGAGGCGGAGAGGAGGCAGAGAAGAAGTCGGAGAGAGGGCAGAGAGCAGAGTAGTCCCCTGGTATGTATAACATCACACTGGAGGAGAGCTGCCGCTGTCTAGCTGTTCGGCGCTCAAGCCAGGGAACATAACAGCTTTCATTTGAATAGCTGCGTGTTCCCCTCCGCACGTCGTCATGGCCCCTCCCCCTTGTCTGGGCACTTTGATAGACAGATCACCTGTCCCAGGATTGGACAGGTGATCTGTCTATCAAAGTGCCCGGTCAAGGGGGAGAGGCCATGATGACGCGCGGCGGGGAGCATGCATCTATTCAAATTAAAGCTGTTATGTTCCCTGGCCTGAGCGCCAAACAGCTAGACGGCGGGGGAGACATGGCTGCATATGGGGGAGACATGGCTGCATATGGGGGAGACATGGCTGCATATGGGGGAGACATGGCTGCATATGGGGGAGACATGGCTGCATATGGGGGAGACATGGCTGCATATGGGGGAGACATGGCTGCATATGGGGGGGGAGACATGGCTGCATATGGGGGGGGAGACATGGCTGCATATGGGGGGGGAGACATGGCTGCATATGGGGGGGGAGACATGGCTGCATATGGGGGGGAGACATGGCTGCATATGGGGGGGGAGACATGGCTGCATATGGGGGGGGAGACATGGCTGCATATGGGGGGGGAGACATGGCTGCATATGGGGGGGGAGACATGGCTGCATATGGGGGGGAGACATGGCTGCATATGGGGGGGAGACATGGCTGCATATGGGGGGGAGACATGGCTGCATATGGGGGGGAGACATGGCTGCATATGGGGGGGAGACATGGCTGCATATGGGGGGGAGACATGGCTGCATATGGGGGGGGGAGACATGGCTGCATATGGGGGGGAGACATGGCTGCATATGGGGGGGGAGACATGGCTGCATATGGGGGGGAGACATGGCTGCATATGGGGGGGAGACATGGCTGCATATGGGGGGAGACATGGCTGCATATGGGGGGGAGACATGGCTGCATATGGGGGGGAGACATGGCTGCATATGGGGGGGAGACATGGCTGCATTTGGGGGGGGAGACATGGCTGCATATGGGGGGGGAGACATGGTTGCATATGGGGGGAGACATGGCTGCATTTGGGGGGGAGACATGGCTGCATTTGGGGGGGAGACATGGCTGCATTTGGGGGGGAGACATGGGCTGCATATGGGTGGAGACATGGGTGCATATGGGGTGGAGACATGGGTGCATATGGGGTGGAGACATGGGTGCATATGGGGTGGAGACATGGGTGCATATGGGGGGGAGACATGGGTGCATATGGGGGAGACATGGCTGCATATGGGGGGGGAGACGTAGCTGCATATGGGGGGAAGACGTGGCTGCATATGGGGGGGAGACATGCCTGCATTTTGGGAACACATGGCTGCATTTTGGGAACACATGGCTGCATTTAAAAAAAAGTATTGGTATTCGGTATCGGCGAGTACATGAAAAAAAGTATCGGTACTTGTACTCAGTCCTAAAAAAGTGGTATCGGGACAACCCTAATTAAAAGTCCCCATTCCCCATTTTCCTGTGTAGTTTCTAATCATTTGCATGTGGTGCCTTGCTCCCCACATCCTTGGTTGACACTGTACTAATCTAGCTCAAACACATAGCAAGTTTGAATTTGATTGCTTAATGTGACAAAGTTACACTTGTCACAATTAATGTCACCACAAAATACTTAGTGACGTATCCTTTGTTCTTTTATGTTTGACATTGTTATTGTTATATACGATATGAAAACTGTAACCAATGTATCTCTTACGTAATACCCTGGACTACAAATATATTGTTATAAATGTAATTTACTCAAACCAATGTATATGCATATGTCAAATAAAGCTTTTGGAAAAAATAAAATAAAATACAATGGTAGGAGATAAATGTACATGCTTGTTCCCTGATTTGACAGAATAAACTCAACTTGCTCATATATGACCTTATCTGTGTGAGTAATGATATTGTAACAGAGTGATATTACTATTTGATTAATGAAACCCTCACAGAAAATAAATAAAGGTCAGGTTCTCAGGAGATGCATAAAGAACTTGATAGAGTAAGGCTAATACTCTTTGAGATACTAATCAACATTTTATTTTTATAGGCAGATTTTCAGTAGATGCACTAATTTACTACATATATGACACAGCAGAATACATGTTCTTAATTTTACTATAAATACATGGCTAAAACTAAGATAATTTTCATATTTTTTCATTTAAATTATGTACGAAATACTCTTTGCACCTGTGTATTTTGCTGTGACTATAAAAATATTTTTAGGCTGATTTGATGAACACAAATTTTGTGATTGCTGAACAGATGTTCATTATTTGTGCCAAATGGAACTAAAATATGTGACTAAAAAATGGGACTAAATTAACTGCCATAAATAACAGATAATTTCAACACGTAATATATTTCATTATCAATTGAAAATATACATAATATACATTTATTCTTATAAACTAATGTTCTTGAATGATTTACTCATGTGCAAAGCATACAACCAAACCATAGTAAATGTTTAGGATCTCAATGCTTTGCCTGGTGCAAATTAAACTGTCCAAAAATGGTAACAGCGCATGACTGCTTTAATGAATATTAAACTAATTTCTAATTTCAAAATGTGAGAAGGAAGTTTTGGGATAGGCATCTACTGTGGCATTTTGTATGTAAGTTATATTAGATATGACTAAGAATCTTTCACAGGTCTGGACCACCTCAGTGATGGCTGTTTTTTTGTTTGTTTTTTACCCTGAAAGCACAGATGTGCTTTCAGCATGATGGAAAGTACTCAGCCTCTTACACCATTGTGGAGTGTTTCAAAAAAACACATTAAAAGCCAAACGATATTACGTAATTGTAAATAATATAATCAGTGCTGAAGTGTATTTTGTATAATTTTTTTTATCCTGATGACTGCTTAGATACTGCAGTTTCTATATTAAAATGAGTGTACACGAAGATTGAATTTGAGAGACCCTGCCACCAAATCATTCATTTAAAAAAAAAAATAAAAAAAAAAAATATATATTTTTAGTAAGAGAAAAATGTTCAATAAAAGGTAACCATTTCTTATCGAAGTTATTACAAAGCCTTGTAGGATGAGACTGAGATTGTGATTGTTCCGGATAGGGATGGGGGAGTGAAAGATATCCAGTGGAACAAGATATTCCTGTGGGCCACAAGGAGTGTAAGGAGTGTCCAATGAAGAGAGCCTTGAGGGATCCGTTTGAAAGATGACGAAGAGTTCCTGGAGTGTGGGTGGAATCCAAATAGTAAAAGCATAGGTTCTTTGTCAGGTAAAAACCCCGTAACCCTGTGTATAAATTGGAGGATCGAGGACCAGTACATTTCAATCTGTGGACAGGACCAAAGACGATGGATTAGAGACGGTTTGTGTAGTGAACACCACGGGCAAGTAGGACCCGTACTAGAGGGGTGGCTTGATGAAAAATTATAATAGGCTCTATGCATTATTTTGAACTGGGTTTCCCTCCAGGATTCCCACGGGGTGATACGGTTAGTCAACTGGTAGCCCACGAGGATGTTGTCCGAGTCAGTGTGTGCTGGGAGATCTTTGAGCCAAGAAGACAATCAAGTTCTATGAAGTGGTTTTGAGAATTTCCTGTTGAGTGGGCGATAGATGTCTGAGATAGAATAACGATTGTCAGCAATTGGTTTGTAAATGAAAGAAGGTTGAAATCTTATGGCCCTTTTCGGGCAAGCTTTGTTGATGAAATCCGCAAATTGCATAACATGCAAGAAGTGGTAAGAAGGTAGATTAAATTCTTCCATAATAAGCGTGAACGGTTTGAGGACAGTCGCTTCAGTGTAAAAGGAAGGGGCGTTTATTAGCCCTTTGTCCCTTCATTTGGAAAACAGCTCATATTGTAGGCCTAGTGGGAACATTGGGTTACCCTGGATTGGGAGAAAATTGGATATGAAAGGCGATAGACCCAGTTTTTTCCTGACTTCCCTCCAGGCTACCATCGTATCTCTAAAAAGTAAACTCTGTTTGATGTGTCCAGGGATGTTTTGCAGCGAGCTGTGTAAGAGCGGATAAGCTGAAGGGGCCGACAATGGATGATTCTAGGTCATAGTTAGAAAACTTAGAAGACTGTAGGATCCAGCCTAGAGCTATTCTCAGTAAACAAGCTAAATTGTAAACCCTGATATTTGGAAGACTGGTACCGCCCTCGCTCCTCGGGAGAAATAATTTGGTCAATGCCACTCTTGGTTTGCCCTATTTCGTAATTGGTAATTGCTTTGTGTAGGATCTGAATATCTTTATGTTTTAGTAACAAAGGTAATGTTTGAAGAGGATATAAAAGGCGGGCAAAACTAACCATTTTGAAAAGTGCACATCTCCCGAAAAGCGTCAGCGGCAGATTGGACCACATCTTCAACTCACCCACAATCTTAGATAACAAAGGAGGATAGTTGAGAGAGTAAAGAGAATAGGGTTCCTTACCAATCTTTATACCCAAGTAGGTGATATGCTTGTCATTAACACAAAAAGGGGAGGGCAGCAGCCAGGAGTGCGAAAGGTTTCATGCTAAGAGGGAGAACCTCGCTTTTGGCGAAGTCTATCCTCAAGCCAGAGCACTTACGAAAAGTATTAAAAATGGACTGGATGGCGGGGATGTCTAATCGGGGAGCAGTGGAGAAAATCAGTATATCATCTGCGAAAAGAGCGACTTTTAAGTCTTCCTGTTTAAAAGGCATTCCGTGTTTAGAAAGGGCAGCGCTTAGGTATCTCAAGAGAGGTTTGATTGCTAGATTGAAAAGCGGGGGGGAAAAGGGGCAACCCTGTCACGTGCCTTTTCATAATCTAATGGGGCTGGACTGTACACACTCAGCAATCACTGTGGCTGATGGGGCAGAGTATACATTTTGAATTAAATAAAAGAAAGGGCCAGATAATTCAAGTTTTTTCATTACCAGAGAAAGCCATTGAAAACTGACGTTATCAAAAGCCTTTATGGCGTTGAGGGTGATTATAGCTACACTATCTAAAGGATGTTGTTTTGAGTACTCTAAGGCGGTCAGAACTTTTCACAAATTTGAAGAAGCTGATCTACCCTTGGTAAACCCTGATTGTGCATGGTGGATAAGGGAGGGCATGATGTTCGCTAGGCAAAAGGAGGACTATCTTGGACAGGATTTTACAGTCTACATTAAGTAAAGATATAGGACGATAGGAATCAGGATCCTTCGGGTCCTTACCTTTTTTGGCTATCAGTTTGATATAAGCTTGATGTCCATTCGGAAGATAGGCACCTCCCTCCCAGATGTAATTGTACACGTTAAGTAGGGAAGGGGCGACTTCCTCGCGCAACATTTTATAGAATTCAGGGGTGTACCCATCTGGGCCTGGGGCTTTACCATTTGATAGGCCTCGAATGACAGTCAAAAGTTCAAGTTCCGTAATCGGAGCATTCAGCTCCAGTAAGTGACCTGGATTTATATGGGATAACGCAGAAGAATCTAACCAATTTGAAGCTGCCTCCACGTCTATCAGTTCCTGCGCATATACGTTCTTATAGAACAGTTCTAGCGTCTTGTTAATCGCTGTAGGGGATGTGGATAGTGAGCCATCTGAATTGTGTAGTGCCGAAATGTGTGTGGGAAGAAATGTTCCTTTAGTGAGATTGGCCAAGAGTTTTCCTGCCTTATTTCCAAATTTATGGTAGTGTAATTTTGCAGAAGACATTCTCACCTGTTCTGCCCTTTTTGCCCATGTGTCAAAATGGTCCTTAGCTTCCAACCATACTCTGCGGTTTTCAGCTGAGTTCTGAGCACTTAGGCGAGCTTGAGCTACTCGCACCCTATTACTGGCTTCCAAGTATTTAATCTGAGTGTTTTTCTTGTAAGCTGACACAAAATAAATAATCTTTCCTCTCAGGAAGGATTTCCCAGCTTCCCAAAACAGATTGGGATTGTCTTTATGCTGTCCATTGTTTAGAGAGAAGTCTACCCATGCCTCGGGTAACATTTGTTTGAAATTATCATTGTGGTTTAAGTAAGACAGGAACCTCCACTGTCTAAAAACAGGTCAAAACTGTACATTAGTAAGGGTGACCGATATAGGAGAATGGTCAGAAATGACCATATCATGTAAGCATGACTCCCCTATCCTGTGGAGCATGGAGTGGGTGGAAAAAAAGTAGTAGAGTCTAGCAAAAGAGTGGTGCACGGGAGAGAAGAAAGTAAATTCCTTATCAAGAGGGTGGTGTAACCTCCACACATCTATAAGACTGAGGGCCTGAATCATGTGGTGGAGGTGAGTGTGGTGTTCTAGCTTTCTAGATTTCGGGAGAGAGTGAGAGTGGGGACTAGATCCGTCTTCTTGGTCATTAAGGGTCGAATTAAAGTCCCCCCCAATAAGGTGAGGGACATCACAGTCACTCGCCAGTTTGGAAGTTAAGTCAGTGAAGAAGAATTGGTCAGGGAAATTGGGAGCGTAAACGTTGATCAGCCTAATGTCGCCCATTGGAAATTTAAGATGGATGGACACAAATCTACCTTCCTCATCCTTGTCCACTAAAATAAGATTGTATGTCAGATTCTTGTGTAAGAGAATTGTTGTAGTATATGTAGTAATATGTTGGGTGTTACTTATATAATATATATATAAATATTATATATATATTATATTATGTGAGTCCAAGATTGACCAGGCGAAACCTTAGTAACCACATTAGTTTCACATCAAAAGAGAAAGAACAAAGAGAAAGATATAGGAATGCCTTTTTGCACATCAGACCTGTAATTCACGTTAAGAGACGCTTGTCTGTTGTCAAGTAGCCAACTGGACAGGATGAGCTCTTGCTTACACATCAAACAGATACTTGTCCATTATCAAATGGACAAAGAGAAGGATATAGGAAGTCCTCTTTCACATCAGACCTGTAATTCACATTAAGAGACGCTTGTCTATTGTCAAATAGTCAACTAGACAGGATGAGCTCTTGCTTACATATAAAACCATTTATTAGGCCACAGGTAATCTAATTACTTATTAAAGAGAGCTAATTGGTATGCAAGGATGTATACTAGTTGGCTCCCTAATACTAATTGGTGACTCCTGCTGGGAGCAACAATTACCTGACACTCTGCAAGACAGGAAGTGGTTCCTGTCTTTCAGATCAAAGACGACCAATCAAATTGTCAGCTATTCAGTGAAAAGCATATTTATTCTGTAAGTCAGCTTTGACATTAAGTTCATCTTGCCAGAGAGAAGGTACTCTCTGTATGAGTATGGGGGCGCTGGTAGAAATCTGAATGACTCTGCTGGATTTTTGTATCATCTGTGGACGTTGGACTATTCTGTATTGGAGTTGTTGAAATAAATGCGTTCTCTGGAGGACCTGGTGTTTTGGCTGCGAGAACAATCTACTAACATCATACTAGACACTATACGATAGACAATACACGCAAAAATATATGAAGACTACAATGTATAGCTCCGCACAAATGGGTTGAAACTCTTTGCGCTTGCGGGACACTTCAGCTGAATAATCCGCAAAAATTAACAGTTTGTGCCCCTCTATCACCACTGACCGTGCCTTGCGGAAACGTTGTAAAATGTCTGATCGATCAGCATAGTTAAGGTATTTAGCTATCACCCGTCTCGGTCACTTCCGATCCTCAGCCGGGGCTCCAATTCTGTGGGCTCTTTCCACTATGCATCTGCGGTTAATACCGAGGGTCTCAGGAAGGATGGAGGTGCATAGGTCAAGTAAGGAGCCCTGTTTAAGGGATTCAGGGAGGCCAATAATTCTTAAATTGTTCCTCCTGGATCGGTTCTCAAGGTCTTCTATGCGATCGTGCATTAGCTGTTGATCCTGGATACATTTTTCCAGTGCTGCATTCATGGAATATTGATCATCCTCCACTGGGGACATGCGCTGTTCCATATCAGTTAATCTTTGGGAGTGCTCACCAATCTCCCGCCTCAGCTGCTGAATGCTCTCAGCCACTGCCCTGGTTACTGCAGCAGTAATCGTGGGGGAGAGCAGAACAGCCACCACTTGTGCAATTTTATACATCCATGTCTTACTGTGGTATCTCAGAGGTGGAAGAGCTGCTGTTAGTGTGAGGCTGCTGGGCGTACTGTGAAGGAGCGGCGCCTCGTGCTGCTAAGGCCATCTTAGATGCACCCAGAGGCTGTGCAGGGGGAGACGAGTCACTCCCGCTGGTGCCAGGGCTCGTATGCGGCTGGGATAGGTAACGCTCCATGCACAAAGCTGAGGTGATACAGGGGAGACAGCTGTCCTGTTGGGGGGGGAGCAGCGGTGTGGCTTAGTATGCCGATAAACGCAGCGGGTTATGCAGAGCCTCCGGTCACCCTGTCCCTCACATACGGCGCCAGAACCGGAAGTCACAACATTTTTCTTAAAGGTTATATGTGCATTTCACATATTTTATACAGGTTATCTATCTGTAAAAGCTTCTATTGTGTAGACATCCAATTGTCCTGAAAATATTGCTGGGCTCTGCCATCTTGGATTTCATATCAGCTGCCCCAGAAGATTCAGAGTTGTCATATGACACTCTATAGTGTGAAGAGGAAAAGCTGCGCTTAGGACAATCTAATAGAGGGTAATAGGACTTACTAAAGATGTGTGACTGCAGCCCCCCCTAAATATAACTCCCCAACGGGGGTATATGGGAAATACAAAGAGAGGTGGTGGGGGTAATGGCGCTGTCACTATTAGTTGTTTCCTGGCCAGTAACCGACCCAACTGGGTGATTATAGGCTATAATGGGACAACTAATCCCCAAAGGATACACATGCATGCAAATCACCATGCAGGCAGGGGGATTTTAAGGTGGTATTAGATGTGTGTAGATATTGATGGTAATACTTGTGTGAACCACCAGGGGTGTGGTATTGTGATATGCGAGTATAACAGGTTGAGCGCACCGTGTTAGTGGCTAATAATAAGTATACAGTACATACACAAGATATCTATACACAACATCCTAAGTATAATATATAATACAGGTAAAATAAAAGTCCATATATTAGAAAACGTGTGACATAGGTGGTACAGGTGCTCCTATATGGATGGATGGAGGACAATAGAGCCAGTGACTTTCGCAGTGGGTCCGGTGCGCCCCCTTGTGGATCCCCACTCACCAGAAGCACTCACCCCTGCTGGGGTAAAATGCATAAAGTAGGTGCGTTCCTCCAAATTGCCGTGGATTCTTTCCTTGAGTTCCTCCAATCCTTGATAAGTCGCCTGGACTCCTGCAGTGTATCTTTAATGTATGTGCTTGATAGTATGAGGTTCAGTGGATATTTTGATTTCCTCACAGATACCGCCTGACCGTCCTCTCCTCTGCTCACCGAGCTCCCCGGCTACCCTCTGCTCCTCCAATTATATCAGGAGATTTTTTTTGGGGGGAGGGGGTGGGGAGTTCAGCAGGGGGACACATTTGTACTGATAGGAGGGGGAATTTTAGGGGTTAATGCAGGTATGTGCTTTTTTTGGGGGATTTTACTGACACGTAAAGCTCATAGATCTTGGAGGTATGGGGCGGAGTTTGGCATGTTTACCCTGAACTGTAGATGACCTTGTCCCGCCACTGAATGCATGTACAGTGCCTTAAAAAGTATTCATACCCCTCGAAATTGATCACATTTTGTCATGTTACAACCAAAACATAAATGTTTTTTATTGGGATTTTATGTGATAGACCAACACAAAGTGGCACATAATTGTGAAGTGCAAGGAAAATTATAAATGCTTTTTAAATGTATTTACAAATAAATATCTGAAAAGTGTGGCATGCGTTTTATATTCAGCCCTCCTCAGTCAATACTTTGTAGAACCACCTTTCACTGCAATTACAGCTGCAAGTCTTTTTGGGGATATCTCTACCAGCTTGTACATCTAGAGAGAGTGACATTTTTGCCCATTCTTCTTTGCAAAATAGCTTAAGCTCTGTCAGATTGGATGGAGAGTGTCTGTGAACAGCAATTTTCAAGTCTTGCCACAGATTCTCAATTGGATTTAGGTCTGGACTTTGACTTGGTCATTCTAACACATGAATATGCTTTGAGCTAAACCATTCCATTGTAGCTCTGGCTGTATGTTTAGGGTCATTGCCCTGCTGGAAGGTGAACCTCTGCCCCAGTATTTTGTAGATTCCCTAACCAGTTCCCTGTCCCTCAACGCTAACCAGTTCCCTGTCCCTGCTGAAGAAAAGCGGATGGTGTGTTCATGGTGTGTGCTGTGCAGTGTTAGTTTTCCACCATATATAGCGTTTTGCTTTTAGGCCAAAAAGTTACATTTTGGTCTCATCTGACAAGAGCACTTTCTTCCACATGTTTGCTACATCCCCCACATGGCTTATCACAAACTGCAATTGAGACATCTTATGGCTTTCTATAAACAATGTTTTTTCTTCTTACCACTCTTCCATAAAGGCCAGATTTGTGGCGTGTACAACTTAGAACTTACAACTTGATCCAGAGGAGGAGGCCTGGCAGTGATCCACAAGACTCACCTTGTGATCACTAAGCCAGTCCTTCAAAACCTACTTCCATTCATGGAAACCCTTTCTCTACAACTTCAAACAAATCCCCAGGAGACCACTCATATTCTACTCTGCTAAAGATCACCGGGTCCAAAATCGCAGTTTCTCTCATCTTTAACAGAGTTCATCTCCACGTATACCCTAAACAGCAAACATCTTTTGCTGCTTGGGGATTTTAACCTGTGAGCCAACTCCTTACAGGACCCCGTCGCAGACACATTGACCACTTGGAAGGGCTAGGTCTGCAGCAGCTAGTATGTGGGCCCACACATGCTTCTGGTCACACGCTCAATCTTATTTTCAGACAAGATCTGGAAATAAAAATTCTCAAAAATGAGCCGTTACCATGGTCAGACCACCATTTAATCAAGTTCATTATTATCAAAAATGCCCCTTTAACAAAAACATCAATACCAGTGACAGCGCACTGGACGAGATCTCAGAAAAAGCTCCATTCAGAGCTCTTCAAAACAACATTAGAGAACAAAATAAAAACAATCCAACTACATCTAACAGCCACAGAAACCCTGGATGTCATCAACACGGCTCTACTACAGTCAGTCGACTTAGTAGCGCCAAAACGCAAAACCTGCATCCAGAAAAACAACTCCAGCTGGTTTAACGACCAGCTGTCGTTGCTGAAGCAAGAGCGCAGAAGAGCGGACCCTGCCCTAAGCTCTTCAGAGGAAAACCACACCATCTACAAGGTAATAATGCCCTAAACCGCCCCCGCGAACTCTTCAAGCTTGTCACCCAGACCATGAATCCAGTCTGTCTTAAAGCCCCCAATTCAGATACCCAAGAATTTTGCAATGAATTATCAGATTATTTCATTAACAAAATTGAAAGAATCCGTGAAAGCATTCAGCAAAACAGTACCCCCCTCAACCCCCCCCTCAATCATTCGCCCAATACCCACACAAATTCACCGCAATCAAAAAAGTTCACTCTCAAACCCATCACCATCGATGCCACTAAAAATATCATTGATACTCTGCGAAATAGCACAGCGCCTAATGATATCATCCCCACCAAACTGCTGAAGGAATGTGCCGGTATTCTGGCACCTCCTATCACGCAGCTTATAAACCAGTCCTTTAAGGAAGGCATAGTGCCCAACCAGTTGAAACAGGGCATAAACAAACCCATCTTAAAGAAACCCACCCTCGACCCCAAAGACCCAACTCACTGTCGTCCCATAACAGGCCTAAACGTCCTCTCCAAGGTAATGGAGAAAGTAGTGGTACAACAGCTGCAACAGCATCTAGATACCCATAATCTACTCGATCCATTTCAATCCTGGTTCCGTCCTGGGCACGGGACAGAAACAGTACTACTCAAAATATGGGATGACGCTCTCGAGGCCGCAGACGAAGGAGAATCTTGTCTTCTAGTTCTGTTGGACCTAAGCGCAGCTTCGACACGGTAGACCACAAACTATTACTGACTCGGCTAGCTGAAGTAGCCAGAGTCGCAGAAGGTGATCTATCATGGTTCTCCTCTTTTCTGGAAAACCGATCACAAATAGTGAAATTGGGACATTTCACTTCTGAAAAACGCACGGTGTCATACGGAGTCCCTCAAGGATCCCCCCTGTCGCCAGTGCTGTTCAACATCTATCTTCGCCCTCACTTTGAAATCATCAGTAGCCAAAAGCTACTTTACCACTCTTATGCAGATGACACACAACTGTATTTTTGCATCTGCAACAAAATGGATCATCATCTCAGTCTAGAGACATGCCACTCTTTGATAGAAAACTGGATGATGAAGAGTTATCTTAAAGCGGAGCTCCAGCCGCGAAATTTTTTTTTTTTAAAGTCAGCAGCTACTAACAGTGTAGCTGCTGACTTTAAATAAGGACACTTACCTGTCCTAGGCGCCCGCGCTGATGGCCCCCCCGATGCCGGTCCCGCGATCGCTCCGAGTCCCGCGCCGCCATTCACACTATGGGAAACAGGCAGTGAAGCCGTACGGCTTCACTGCCCGTTTCCTACTGTGCCTGCGCGAGTCTCACGCTGGCTTGTGAATGGGCGCGCTGCTCTCTGAGAACACACACAGTTCCCAGAAAGCAGCGTGCCCCATTCACAAGGAGAAGGACAAGAAGAAATCGGACCGCGGTGCAGGTGAGGCAGATTACGGACTTCCGCATAGCAACAGCTATTTCGGGTGAGTATTTTTATTTTTATTTTTTCAGGTTTTTATTTTTTTTATTTTTTTAAACAACATGGCAAAATGTTGTTTTCATGGGTGGCGCTCCGCTTTAAACTCAACAGCTCCAAAACAGAACTTCTCCTGTTTCACGCCAGTCGTAAGAATCAACTTGCAACAACCTGGACACCCCCGCCCATTCTGGGCCAAATCATCACCCCTAGCGCCAAAGTCAAAAGTCTCGGGGTCATCTTCGACACCTACATGACAATGGATGCACAAATAGGGTCAGTAAGTCAGCGGATCTCACCATCTGCTGCGCCTACTACGTAGACTGATTCCTTTTATTCCTAAAGAAGACATAGCAGTCGTGGTGGGAACAATTGTGAACTCCAGACTGAACTATGCAAATGCCCTTTACCTCAGACTCCCTAAGTACCAAATCTCGTGTCTGCAAGTCGTTCAAAATACGTCCGCTAGACTTGCGACTGGGAAAAAAACATGGGAATCAATCTCACCTTCGCTGAGAACCCTTCACTGGTTGCCAGTAAAAGACAGAATTGCTTTTAAAGCACTCTTTCTGACGCATAAGTGCATCCATGGGAAGGCCCCCCAATATCTATGCGAAAAAAAATAAAAGCTCACAACTCCAATCGCGTTTTGCGATTGTAACAATACGCCAAATTCGATTCAGGTCTATGGATCGCAACTGCAGAGACTTCTCAGGTTCGAACCCAGGTTTCACTCTTAACTCAGTTAAGAGTTTGGGTTCTATCATCACAGCCTCAGTAAAGTAAATAGTGCTTATTCCAGCATAAGCAACATAAAAGTAAATCTTGGTATTAATGGTATAGAACTGGTATAGGGATAAGTGTAGCCGCAGTACTAGGACTGCACACTAGGGGTCAGACTGAATAGAGAGAGTGAACTCAGTGATACTGGGATTGTACAGACAGGACTGGTTCCTTATGAACAAAATAGTCTACATAACATAGTTCAATGGTTAGTACTGATAGTAACCGATATCATAGGCAGAGCACAATGGTGAGGTTATCTGTAGCAGTGAAGATAAACTTTAATTCTGTAGTTGATATTCTAGGGGTGCTTTATAGTACTCAATAGTGTTAGCAGTGCACACAGGTATGGAAGCAAACGTCGGGCATGTAAAGCAATGCAGGTGATTGGTATCTATAGCAGTGAGCATAACATGTGAGCTGCAGTTCAGACTTGAGTGAAACTCCTTAAATACTTTAGCAATGAACACAGGCTTGAAAGCAAAGCAACTAGCATGGAAAGGAGAGCATAGTAACTAATATCTATAGCGAGGAACTTTAACATGAAAACTGTAGTTTGAGACTTTAGCAGAACTCCATAGTAATTGCTAGCATAGCAGTGAACATGAACTTGGAAGCAAAGCGGCAAGTAAGGAGATCAGTGCATAGTAATTGGTTTCTATAGCAGAGTACTTTCGGTTGCAGATAGCTGGGTACGGATGAGCGTCCTGGGAGCCTGGACCTGGTTGCTGTGAGCTGTAGCGAACAAGGAGTCCTGGTGGTCCAGTTCAGGAAGCTGGAGCTTAGATCAGGTGACTCTGAAAGCCCAGCTGACAGTGGCTTTCTGTCAGCAATAGAGGAACACCATTCTGTCAGTGCTGGGAGTTTAAATAGGCCGCACAGGAGTGAACCAGGAAGTACCACTAGGTGACGCACCTCCGCAACCATCGTAAAGAGCAAGGCTGCAGGAAGTGAGAGGATATTCAGAAAGAAGGATGAGAGTTGACTGGGAAAGAAGCAACTATATTTGTACTTAGTGGAAAGTTATTGGTGTGACGTTACAGCAATCCACCAACCAAAATCTACTCCAGATACCCAAAGCCAAATGCAAGTCCAAGGGAGAAAGAAGATTTGAGCTCCAAGGTCCCAGACTATGGAACACTTTACCAACTAGCATTCGGTTGGAGGAGAACCACTTGGCTTTCAGAAGAAAGATCAAAACTCACCTCTTTTGATGTCAAGGGAGACAGGAACAACAAGCGCCCAGAGGCGATTTAGTTTGCATGTGCTGCACTATACAAGTTATTCACTCACTCACTCACTCATGGCAAGTACTCTGAAAATAAATGTGGGTAGGGAAATAACTTAAAATAACATAAAAAAATTAAAATAAAAAATAAAAAAATTTTGACCTAGGAGGGCGAGGTCCATATGGAGTAGGAGGTTGAGGTGGCGGTGGATGTGGCGGTGTAGGTGGAAGCGACGGTGGAGGACGACGAGGTAGCCAACACAGGTTTTTAATTGATATATTTTTTTAAATTAGGGTACACCCTAAAAGAGTGAGAAAGATCAGAAGTACAACAATGGCTGGGTAAGGCCGGTATACGTGTCTATTCTGCACAGGGTATGGACAAGTCCTGTGGGATCCATGCCTGGTTCATTTTTTTTTTTATTTTTTTTTTGAAATATGTTTTTATTAAGGAAGTTACACAACAGAGTAATTACAAAACAGGACATATAAGCATTTTTTGAGGACATTCACAGTAGAAGAACAGTATATGGAGAGAATATCAAAGAAATAATTAAGGGGGAGGGCATAGGTTTAGTGGCACATGCGGTAGGTGGAATAGTCCTTACAAAAAAAAAAAACAAGAGGGGGGGGGGGGGTAGGGGAGGAGGGAGGGAAGGTAAGAGAATGTCAATCCTGCGAGGGATCCTGGTATAGAAAAGACATTTTCTCAAAGTTCAACCTCTCGGTAGGAGTGAAAGTGTGCAACAGAAAGGGATTCCATAAGTGATAGAAGCGGTTCTTACTCCGTTCGTGGGTTAGGTCCGTTTTGAGCCTGTCCTTGTATAAGAGCTGCAACAGTTCCTTTTTAACTTGAGCAGTGGTTGGGCAGTCAGCACATATCCACTTCTGGAGGATGGCTCTCCGGGCTATCAAGAGACATATCAGAGTCCAGTCCCTGCTCAGGGGGGTGGTAGGGGAAGACCAGGGGAGCAGTAGGGGGTCCCAATAGCCAAAGATAAGTAGTAGCGGGTCCTTGGGTATGCGCAACAGGGTGACATCGAAAATGTATTGGATGACTTGGTCCCAGAAACTGGCTATGAGGGAGCAAGACCAGAACCTGTGAGCCAAGTTAGGTTTGGGTTGTTTACAGAGGGGGCAGTCTGGGGTGGCATGGGCTCGGCTGAAGGGGATGTGGGCTCGGTGAACAATTTTGATCTGCGTCTCTCTCCATATTTCGTTAGGGATAAGTCTATGGATGGTGGTGAGGCCATGCAGGAGCTTCTCCACCAGGTCAGGGTCAGGGAAGTCCTTCGACCAGTTGGCTGCCGAGGTTGACGCCAGGGGGGGGGGGGGGTGTTGTGCAGGAGGAGGGGACGATAAATGTCTGAAATTTTGTATGAGGCCCAGGAAATAAGGGTGTCGGTGAGGGAGCTCTGGAACCTTTTTCTGTCATCCCGACAGGCGTTTTTCAGAAAACTAATGCATTGAATATACTGGAATACATGTGATGAAGGGAGAGAAAATTTGTCTGCCAGGGCTCTAAATCCCATGGGGCGGCCTGAAAGGGGGTCACACAATGAATAAAAGGATTTGATACCCTTATCCTCCCAGTCGAGGTAAGGCTGGTTATCTAAGCCTGGTTGGAAGCTTGGGTTACCCAGGATTGGGAGGTATCATGAGATAGAGGATGGGATATTGAGGGCTTTCCTGACCTCTCTTCAGGCAATGAATGTATCCCGGAGAAGGAGATTGTGTTGGAGGGGAAGGGGGGCAGATTTCCAATGACAATGGAGAAGGGCCGTAAGGGAGAAGGGGCGGACCATCGCCGATTCAAGGGGGTAGTTCGAGCACCTGGAGGACTGGGATATCCAATCCAAGCCTGTTCTCAATAGACATGCCGGGTTATATAGCCTGATGTTGGGAAGGGCAATGCCCCCCTCTCGCCTGGGAAGATGCAGCTTGGCAAATGCTATGCGCGCCCTCTTGCCACGCCAGAGGAACTTGGAAATGGCAGAGTTAATGGATTTAATGTCTTTGTGGCGCAGAAGTAGTGGAATGGTTTGTAGTGGGTACAATAGGCGTGCAAAACTGACCATCTTGACAAGGTGGCATCTTCCCAGCAGCGAGAGAGGCAGGTCCATCCAGTTCGCCAGTTCTTGGGATATTTTGGTGAGCAGGGGGGGATAGTTGAGGTGGTATAGGAAGGAGGGCAGTTTACCTATTTTTATTCCCAGGTAAGTGATATGTGACTTCGCAACAGTGAATAAGGAGCTCTGGGACCAAGAGGGGACAGATAGGGAACCTATGGGGAGTATTTCGCTCTTATTATAGTTAATACGAAGCCCAGAGCATTGCCTGAATTCGTCAAAAGTGGTCTTGATCGTGGACATGTCAAGTGAAGGGCTGGATGTGAAAATAAGGACGTCGTCGGCAAATAGTGACGTGCGAAGGTCGTGACCTCCGACATGAATGCCATGAAGGGGGGCGATCTGGGTTAGGTTGCGGGACAGGGGTTCAAGCGCTATGTTGAAAAGGAGCGGGGAGAGCGGGCAGCCTTGCCTCGTGCCTTTGTGCAGCCTGAATTCCTCAGAGAGGAGGCCCGCAGCGACCACTCTCGCGGCAGGGGCAGTGTACATTGATTCTATGAGATGCGTGAAGGGGCCCGAGAAGCCCATTTTGGACATGACCATGGAGAGCCATTCGAAACTAACGTTATCGAAAGCCTTCTCCGCGTCTAAGGTGATGATGGCATGGTCTCCTGCCGGGTCATTTTTTGCGTGTTCGAGAGCTAGCATTACCTTCCTAATATTCATGGTGGCCGTCCTACCCTTTACAAAGCCCGATTGTGCGGGGTGGATCAGGGAGGGTATAATGGATGCCAGTCTAGTGGCTGCTATCTTGGAGAGGATTTTAACGTCAAGGTTTAAAAGTGAGATGGGCCTATAAGAGCCAGGTTCTAGGGGGTCTTTGCCCTTCTTCTCCAAGAGTTTTACGATGGCCTGATTGCCCGTTGGTAGATAGGACCCACCCGACCATATATGTTGGTAGACGTCGTGGAGAGGGGGGACACAGTCGAGCTAAAGGACGTGTAAAATTCTCCAGTGAAGCCATCTGGGCCTGGAGCTTTAGAGGGGGAAAGCTGTTTGATTACGGATTGGACCTCCAGGATGGAGATAGGGGCATTGAGGGCTTCGAGCTGGGTGGGGGTTACCTGATCCAGGGAAATACGTCGTAGGAAGTTGAGGGCCGTTGGCTTATCAATAGGGTCTGAGGCATACAGGGAGGAGTAGAATTGGCGCATAGTATTATTGATATCTTTTGGGGTGCAGTGTACGGAGCCCGACGGATCTCTGAGGGACATGATATGCGTCGGGCGGTTGGGAGTCTACCTGCTTTGTTACCAAACTTGTGGAGGGAGGCGTCTAGATGTGCCTTTTGGGTACGTTCGAGGGTGGCCGCCCAGCTATCAAAGGCCTGCTTAGCAGCAAACCAGGCGCTACGGTTGCTGGGGGAGTCATCAGTATAGAGGACCCGCTGGGCCTGATGCAGTGTTGCGCTGGCCTGTTTGTAGCGTCTAAGTGTGTGTTTTTTGAATGTGGCGGCGTAGGCTATTATGCAGCCCCTGAGGAACGCTTTGCCCGCTTCCCAGAAAAGGTTAGGGTTATCGGCGTGTAGGGCATTATCCGACGCGTATCCCGACCAGGCTTTTTCCAGATGTAGGTGGAAATCGGAGTTGTTGTGAAGATAGGAGGGAAACCGCCAGATTCTGGGGTTGGAGGCTAAGTCAGGATCTTCAAGGGTGGTCGAGACCGGGGCATGGTCCGAGATTGCAATGTCGTGTATGTCAGCTTCCGACATCAGTGGGAGGAGAGAGTCAGAACAGAAAAGATAGTCCAGTCTCGTGAAGACATTGTGAGGGTGGGAGTAAAATGAGAATTCCCTGTCAGCTGGGTGTTTTAGTCGCCATAGATCGTGAAGGTGCAGTGAATCAATAGTCGACGCCTACAAGGTCTGGGTGAGAGGAGTCAGAGGAGGACGGGATTGTCTGGTAGAGGACCTGTCGTCTGTCGGGTGCATAATGGAGTTGAAATCCCCGCCTATCAGGTGTGGGCAAGCTGGGTCTCGAAGCGCCCAGGAGGTGAGGTCGCTAAAAAAAGCACTTGTGGGGCTGTTGGGAGCATATACGTTGGTGATGTTTACAACCCTGGATCCCAGTTGGATACGGGCAGAGGCGAATCGCCCCTCAGAGTCTGAATCTGAGGACAGTATCTTGCAGGGAAAGTTTTTGTTGACAAGGATTATTACCCCGGCTTTCCGACCACTTGAGTCAGAGCCGAGGACTGTGCCTACCCAGAGTTTCCGCAGCCGCGGGAAGTCGGGAGTGGACAGATGGGTTTCCTGAAGGAGGGCAATGTCGGTCTTGAGCCTTTTAAGGTGGCGCAGAACTTTCATCCTCTTATTGGGGGAGCGGAGCCCTTTAACATTCCAGGAGACTATTCTCATGTTGGGAAAACTATCAATGGGGTGTGGGCAGGATGTGGAGGCGAGGAGAATGGGAGCATGGAGCATACCAGAAGTGGGGTACAAGGACAGCAGATGGAGTGATGGTTGGCTGGGAGAGAGAACGGAGGTGCTAATGGATCCCTAAAAATGGGGAGAGGGCAGAGAAACAGGGAGGGGAGATGGGGGAGGGATGATGGGGACAAACAAGGTGAACAACAACATTCGGGAGCTTCACTTTTTTCCGCATGGAGCCACTGAATAGGCCAACTCCCAACCCAGGGCTCACTATGCAGCACTTCACCCGCAGCGACCGAGGGGGGGGGGGTGTAGGCAACAGGAGCAATGCGTGGGGGGCAAGAGCTAAACAGGTATCTCTGCGGAAGAATGGAAGGGCCCACACATGACATATAAACGTATGTGAAAACCCAATATTAAACACAAGTAAAGCTAGAACAACTATTACCAATCGTGCAAGAAGAACATAAAACAATGTGAAATAAAATAGCATTAAAGAGCAAAAACAAAATGGCATAACAGCATAATAGCATTGGGCCTACCGTGGCCCCCCGGGTAAGGGGGGAGGCACGATGAAGGAGAAGGACCCAGGAGTGGTCTTAGACGATCAAAGCGCAGCAGAGTTGTACCAGGATGGTGCGGCCATCCAAAAAAAGGAAAAAAAGAAAAAAAGAAAAAGAAAAAAAAAAAGGTTCAAGAGGAGGAGGTGTGTTGTCGGTCGGATCCAGAAGCCTTGAATCTTTTAGGAGAGTCCTTGCGTGGGCTCCCGTGTTCCAGGGCCCGGTTGGAGGGTGCAGCTCTAGGAGACAGGTTGTGGTGGGGGCCTGAGCGGTGGGACCTCAGGAAGGCCTCAGCTTCGGATGGGTCATGGAAGGAGAGCTGATCTCCGTTAGGTGCTCTGAGTCGAAGCACGGCCGGGAAAGCCAGAGTAAACTTGACTTGCATTCGGTGGAGCTCCGTGCAGATCTGCTGGAAAGCCTTCCTCCTCTTGGAGACGTCCACGGAGTAGTCTGCAAAGACCAGGATATTCATGCCGTCTATCTGGAGGGTCCTGGACTGCCTGAACTTCTGCAGGATGAGGGACTTATCCGAATAGTTGAGATACTTGGCGATCACAGGACGTGGTGATTTGCATTCAGAGTTGAAGAGGCCCATGCGGTGGGCGCGCTCAACAGTGCAGGGGCCGGGCAGGGCCAGGGCCTCGGAGATGCGTCTTGAGCAGAGATCTGAAAGTGCCTGGGGTTGCAGCGATTCGGGGACGCCAATAAAGCACAGATTGCTCCTCCTGGATCTATTCTCAAGGTCGTCCAGTTTGTCGAGTATATACTTGTTCGTCTTGTCTTGCGCATGTTCAAAGGATTGGGCCTGGTAAAGTTCCTCTTCTATATGACCGATGCGACTCTCAGCCTCATTCAGCCGGGATGCATGCTCCCCTAGTTGAGCCTGGATTTTCTGTATCCCTGCATTGATGGCTTTTTCCACTGAAGTTGCTATCATGGGGGATAATAGAGCAGCCACGGCCTGGGCCATCAGCTCTATGTTGTGCATATCCCCCGCTTGTGGGGGAGATGAGGAGATGTGGACAGTCTGAGGGGTAGTTGGAGGGGCTGGTGTTGCACTCACCTCCATAGCAGGCGCCGATTCTACGATCGGATCCACGACCGGATCCGTGTAGGCCGAAGCCGGGGCCTCGACTTGCGGCTGTCCCGTTCGCGGTGGCGGCGTACGATCGCGCGCCGTTTTTTTCCAGAAACCTGTCCATCCTCGTGTGGGGGGATGGCGGATGATTAGCCCAGGGGACGGTGGCGGGTCTGCAGGCTTTTATAGGCAGTTTTTTGGAGCCTGTGTGCGGGAGCTGATGGAGCACACAGCTACTCCATGCGGCGCCGGAACCGGAAGTGCCTGGTTCATTTTAATGAACGTGAGCTTGTCCACATTGAATCTGGACAGGCGGCTGCGCTTGTCTGTGATAATGCCTCCTGCCATGCTAAATACACGTTCAGATAATACACTGGCTGCAGGGCAGACCAGTACCTCCAAGGCGTAAATTTGGAGACCCCATCATTCAGTACGTGTAGGTGTGTGCACACATACTGCTCCACCATGTTTCTGAAATTCTGCCTCCTGCTAAAACATTCCATATCAGCTGGTGGTGCTGTTTGTTGTGGCGTGCTGACAAAGCTTTTCCACATTTCAGCCATGCTAACCCTGCCTTCTGAGGTGCTGGCGGTGCCCCTGCTGCATTGGCGACCTCTTCCTTCTCCTCTGCCTTCGCTTTGTGCTTCCACTGTGCCCCCGCTGTCAGGTTGGAATTGCTCCAGCAGCACGTCTACCAGCGTGCGCTGGTACTCGCGCATCTTGCGATCACGCTCCAGTGAGGGAATTAAGGACGGTACATTGTCCTTGTAATGGGGATCCAGCAGCATGGCCACCTAGTAATCAGTACCTGTTAAAATGTGTGAAACACAGCGGTCATTGCGGAGACACTGCAGCATGTAATGGCTCATGTGTGCCAGGCTGCCCAGAGGCAACAAAAAGCTGTCCTCTGTGGGAGGTGTATCATCTGTGTCCTCTGTATCCCCCCAGCCATGCACCAGTGGCGGCCATGAGCTGGTCTGGGTGCCACCCTGCTGTGAACATGGTTGCTCCTCCTCCATCTCCTCATCCTCCACCTCGTCATCCCCGACAGTGCTGGTGCACTATGCAGACTATCTCACAAAAAGAAATGCAGTGCTTGTGCAATGTGCAGACTATCTCACAGAAAGAAATGCAGTGCTGGTATAATATGCAGACTATCTCCCCAGAACAGATGCAGTGTTGCTGCAATTTAATTTGTGAACCAGGACTGACTCCTATATAATTCTATCCCTATAATAACATGCAGGAACCTTGCCCTGAACTATAATATGCAGACAATCTCACAGAAAGAAATGCAGTGCTGGTGCAATTGAATTTGTGAACCAGGACTGACTCCTATTTAATTCTATCCCTATAAGAACAAGCAGGAACCTTGCCCTAAACTATAAGATACAGATCTCACAGAAAGAAACAGTGCTGGTGTAGATTTCTGAAGCTGGATAGTCCTATCTAAATCTCTCCCTCAGATCATCATCATCATCATCATCTTTCCCTACCCTAGCTAAAGCAGACTGATGAGCTGTGCTAGCTGCCTCTAGCTTATATCGAGGCTGGGTCACATGCTGCACTGGCCTATCACAGCCATGCCATTAGTAGGCATGGCTGTGATAGCTTCTAGGTCACATGAGTAAAAGAAATGGCGATTGGCTGCCGTGCCATTACATTGCCGAGCTCCGAACCCAAACTTTTAGCAAATTATTCGGGTTTGGGTTCACTCAACCCTAGTTGTGACATGACAAAATGTGGAAAATCAAGACGTACAGTATTAATACTTTTTCAAGGCGCTGTATCTGCACAACTCCATTATAATATTAACTAATGATGCTATAGAACACACTTCCTACACTGTGTAATTAAAAATCTGCTATGGAGACAAAAGATTGAAAGGAGCATAATACAAATTATCTTATAAAGAATTAGGCTATTATATACTAAGTATATATAAAAACAAAATGTAAAAACCCAAGTGCAAAACATCAAAAGAAAAAAAAAACAAATTGAAATACATATACAGCAGGGTTCTCAGATTGAATAGCTGTGCGATTGTTCTCACAGAGACTTGGCAGGATGATTCCATACCTGATGATGCTATTGAGTTGGCAAGCTGCTCTGTCTATTGAGTGGATACAATTTTGGACTCCACAGGAAAATTCTAAGCTTGTTTTGGAGGAATTATTTGATGCTATTTACACTCAACTGAATGTGCATCCTGAGGGAGTTGTGATGTTGGCCAGAGATTTTAATCATATAGAGCTGAAAACAGTTCTTCCTACATTGTATAGGAATGTGCACTTTCCAACAAGGGAAAACAATATTTTACACCAGGTATGTACAGATGTTTCCACTGCATATAAAGTCACTTTGTTGTAACATCTTGGTCTGTCAAATCAGGCCTCTGTAATGATTATTCCATGTTCTAAGTTTGTAGAACAAGAACATATACTAAAACTACAGTATACAGGTTTGGAGTGAGGAGACAAATTCACTCTTGAAAGAGTGTTTTGAAGTGACAGATTGGAAATTGCATTTTCACTGGGTGCAGATTTAGAGAAGGGATGAGCCGAACACCCCCCGGTTCGGTTTGCAGCAGAACATGCGAACAGGCAACAAATTTTGTTTGAACACGCAAACACCATTAAAGTCTATGGGACACGAATGTGAAAATCAAAAGTGCTAATTTTAAAGGTTAATATGTAAGTTATTGTCATAAAAAGTGTTTGAGGACCCGAGTCCTGCCCCAGGGGACATGTATCAATTAAAAAAAAAAGTTTTAAAAACTGCAGTTTTTTTGGTAGCAGTGATTTTAATAATGCTTAAAGTGAAACTATAAAAGTGAACTATTCCTTTAAATTTCATACCTGAGGGTGTCTATAGTATGCCTGAAAAGTGGCGCATTTTTCCCATGTTTAGAACAGTTCCTGCACAAAATGAAATTTCTAAAGGAAAAAAGTCATTCAAAACTACTCGCGGCTATAATGAATTGTCGGTCCTGGCAACACAGATAAAAGTAATTGAAAAAAATGGCATTGGTTCCCCCTCCAGTTCATTACCAGGCCCTTTGGGTCTGGTATGAATATTAAGAAAAACCCCGAACCAAAATTAAAAAAAATGCGTGGGGGTCGACTTTGGGCTCATCCCTAATTTAGAGTAATATGCTTAATCTGTTTCAGCTTTTATTGACTTGTTTGGAGATGTTACTGTTTACAAAAACTATAAGGCCGCGTACACATGATCGAATTTGTCCGCTCAAACTGGTCCGACGGACCAGTTCAGCGGACAAATCCGATCGTGTGTATGGGCTAGCGGACATGTCTGACCGGCGGACAAATTTTAAAACATGCTTTAAAATTTGTCTACCGGCGACATGTCTGTCGGATATGTCCGCTGGTCAGTACACTCTACAGCATACATATCTGCCTGCACAAGCGTCGTATGGATGCAAGGCATGCGTGGAAGTTTACTTCCTGGTGCGGTGACGTGGCGGTGTCAACGTCACCGCCACGTCACCGCGCTGTCTGCCGGTGGGGATTTTGATCCGATGGTGTGTACACGCCATCGGACCAAAATAGCCCGGCGGACATATCCGTTGAAAACGGTCCGAGGACCGTTTCCAACGGATATGTCCCTCCGTGTGTACGCGGCCTTAGGGTGCTCCCAGATCAAAAGCCATGGCTGGATGGTAAAGTGATGGCTCAGCTTAGAGCGAGATATGTGGCCTTTAGATTAAGGGAATCAAGTAACCGCTCCAGGTGGGTATGTTGAACAATCAGCAACAGTTCAGGGAGTCAAGGGTACCGGCAATGTACAAAGCGATTCATAGAAGAAAAACTCCACTCCAAATCAGTGCTTAATCATTGCCATGATTAAGCACTGATTTGGAGTGTAAAATGCGTAGGCTGTCGTTCCCGTTCTCTGTTTGTTTTGTAGTGCATTTTTTCCATTTTTATATCAAAGACAACCTTATGGTTTTTTTGGAGTGAGGCTATCCATCCCTTTTTTCTTCTATCAATGGCCTTTAGATTAGGTGACCCTATGGCTTAAAAGAAAGCTCAGAAGGAATTGCGGAGGCTCAGAAGGAATTGCGGAGGCTAAGTGTAGTTAAAAAAATATATTTTTAGAATCCAAATTCTCCTAGAATAAGAAAGGGGATTTGCGTAATCTTATATTTTAAATCTAGCAATACACAGTTATGTAACTTAATTACATTTTTTGCTTACTTTGAGGTTTAAAATCTGAGAAGTGAAACCCATAGTAAAGAACCTGTGGAAGAGAAACATATATTGCTATTTAACCACTTGCCGACCTTGCTATAGCGAAAATACTGCTACAGCGCGGTCGAGTAGTTTTGACACGACGTCCCTGGGACGTCGTCCTTCACTTCCGCGATTGCGCGTCCCCTGGGACGCGCTCGCGAAAGTGTCCGTGATCGCCGGGTCTAGAAGACCCGGCGCATCACGGATCACGGTAAATTGCCGCTGATAGCGGCCGTTTACCACGTGATCGCGCCGTCAAATGACGGCGCGATCACTTGTAAACAAACCGGCGTCATTTGATGACGCCGGTTCCTCCCTCTGCTCTCTGTACCATTCGGTACAGTGTGCGAGGAGAGGGGGGGGGGAGCGGGGTGTCAGCAGCTGAGCTGTGGCTGGGTCTGTGACAAATGCAGTCACAGATCCAGCCACCCCTCAATCCATCCCAGCTCTGCAATCCCCCAGTACCCTGCAATCCCCCAGTACCCTGCAATCCCCCAGTACCCTGCAATCCCCCAGTACCCTGCAATCCCCCAGTACCCTGCAATCCCCCAGTACCCTGCATTACCCCAGTACCCTGCATTACCCCAGTACCCTGCATTACCCCAGTACCCCAGTACTCTGCAATGCCCCAGTACCCCAATACTCTGCAATACCCCAGTACCCCAATACTCTGCAATACCCCAATACTCTGCAATACCCCAGTACCCCAATACTCTGCAATACCCCAGTACCCCAATACTCTGCAATACCCCAATACTCTGCAGTACCCCAAAACCCCAATACTCTGCAATACCCCAGTACCCCAATACTCTGCAGTACCCCAGTACCCCAATACTCTGCAGTACTCCAGTACCCCAATACTCTGCAGTACCCCAATACTCTGCAGTACTCCAGTACCCCAATACTCCAGTACCCCAATACCCTGTGCGATACCCTGCAATACCCAAATACTCTGCAATACCCAAATACTCTGCAATACCCAAATACTATCGCCTATGGGGATTTTTAGGTAGCGAAGTTTGGCACCATTCCATGAGCGTGCGCAATTTTGAAGGGTGACATGTTGGGTATCTATTTACTCGGCATAACGTCATCTTTCACATTATGAAAAAAAATTGGGCTAACTTTACTGGGTTTTTTTTTAGCACAAAAGTTTTTTTTTAAAAACACGCGTTCAAAAAATTTCTACGAAAATACCGTGCGAGATAAAAAGTTGTAACGGCCGCCATTGTATTCTCTAGGGTGTTTGCTAAAAAAGCATATATAATGTTTGGGGGTTCTATGTAATTTTCTAGCAAATAAATGATGATTTTTCCATGTAGGAGAGAAATGTCAGAATTGGCCTGGGTGTTCCAGAACGCCTGATGGCGTTCCCTGCATATTGGGCCTCTGTATGTGGCCACGCTGTGTAAAAGTCCCACACATGGGGTATCGCCATACTCGGGAGGAATAGCAGAATGTGTTTTGGGGTGTAATTTGTGGTATGCATATGCTGTGTGTGAGAAATAACCCGCTAATATGACAGAAACAAGATTTTTTTTTTTTTTTTTTTACAGAATTTTCAGTCGTTTTTCTTTTATAGCGCAAAAAATAAAAAACCCAGAGGTGATCAAATACCACCAAAAGAAAGCTCTATTTGTGTGAAAAAAAGGACACAAATTTCAAATGGGTACAATGTTGTATGACTGAGTAATTGTCATTCAAATTGTGAGAGCACCGAAAGCTGAAAATTGGTCTGGTTAGGAAGGGTGTTTAAGTGCCCAGTGGTCAAGTGGTTAATACACATGATGTCAGATCAAGTTTGAAGAAAATTGACATCTGAAAGGCAGCAGGATCAGGTGTGATGTCAGGCCATATACTGTGGGTATGTGTAGCTGAGTTAGCAGGTGTTTTTACTGATATATTTAATTTGTTGTTGCAACCAGCTGCACTACATGTTTTAAATCTACTGCTATTGTCCCAATACCTAAAAACTCAGCAGTAGCATGCTTAAATGATTATCATTCAGTTTCTCTAATTCCTATCATCTTGGGTGTTTTGAGAGGCTTGTATTATCACATCCTAAGGCAAACTTTCCTGTTCATTTCGATCAGTATCATTTGTGCAAAAAGATCCACAGTTGGTGCAATTTCTATTGCTTTGCAAAGTGTGTTGATACATTTTGAGCTTTGAAACACATACACATATGTTAGGATGTCATTCATTGATTTTAACTCAGCATTAAAGGAACACTAAAAGTTAGTTTTTTATTAGTTTAATTGATTGCTGTTCCTCGTTTTTCCTTTTGACCTTCAAAATACAGTAATCCAGGTTTGAAAATGCCATTTCCTGTCTCTCCTCTTCTTGCTTTCCACTAGCATCTGAGCTGTTTTGCATGGTGAAAAGCAGATGTGCTCACCCCCTCCCTATGACTACAGCCCTGCGTGAAGATTCTCTCTTATCCCTTACAGGCATGGAGGCTAAGCCTAATGGGAACTGTAGGTACCATTAGGCCGTGATGTAGCAAGAATGAATGCTCACTGCAAACCAGGAAGTCAGTAAGAATAACGATTCAGGAGTGACGGAGGTGAATAAAACAGCTTGATTTCAACAGGTATCAAACTAGTTATAATGCAAAACATTACTTTTTACTTTATCAGCTACTGTCAGACTTTAATTTAAGAGGAAAATAGTTTTGTCTTTACAACCCCTTTAACACAGTATTACCTGACAAATTAGTAAAAAAAAGTTAAATGCCTTGGGAGTATACCCACTGCTGTGCTCATGGATCCTGGACCACCTAATAAGCCACAAATGGTGAAAACAGAGATTTAGGCCCAGATTCAGGTAGAAGATGAGTCGGCTTATCTCCAGATAAGCCGTCTTACCTCTGCGTTTTAGGCCTCCAATCTATGCCACTGATTCATAAAATCAGTTTAGCATAGATTTTCCTTAGATCAGACATGCGTAAGTCTCTTAAGCTGTCTAATCTTATTTTCATATGTTAGGCTGGCCGCTAGGTGGCGTTCCCGTCTATAATATGCAAATGAGCGTATACGCCGATTCCCGAACGTGCTCCGTTTACGAGCTGTTTACGTCGTTTACGTAAGGCTTTCGGCTGGCCTAAAGTTATCCCTGCTTTATGAGGTGCAGCCAATGTTAAGTATGGACGTCGGGACAGACGTTGTTTACGTAAGTCAATTCAGAATGGGGCTGGCGGTACGTAACGTTCACGGCGTTTCCATTGACAATTTGCGAGGTGATTTGGAGAATGCGCACTTGAAAATGTTAACGGCCGTCGCATGCGCAGTATGTTTGCCGCGGGATCCCGCTTCATTTAAATACATGAGGCCCCCTACCTGCCCAATTTGAATTAAGACGGGCGATTTACGCTACGCCACCACAACTTTACAGGCAAGTGCTTTGAGAATAAAGCACTTGCCTGAAAAAGTTGCGGCGGCCTAGTTTTAAATCCAGATGCTAGGCATGCCTAAAGATAGGCATTTCTACCTGAATCTGGCCTTAGTGTCTAATACAATTTTTTTTAAATACAGAGATACAACAAGAATGTGTGTCTGACCTTGTTTACATTGTTACACAAGCTTGTACTCCCATACATGCTTTATATACTATAGTTGGACTCATACAAGATAATGATGAAACAGCTCATAGGCTAGAAATTCAACATTTAGTTGAGCGGTGTACAGAAAATAATTTAATACTTAATACTGCCAAACTAAAGAAATAAGTGTGGATTATAGGAGATAAATAAAGATCAATTATTTCCCAATATACAGTATACAGGTCGCGAGGAGGTGGATAGTTTGAACACTGTCAAATTTTTGGTGATTGCTGTACTATTGATTGCAGTTAATGCCGTTTTTTTTATTGTAAAACTCGGAAACCTACACCTTCTGGACAGTGTTGGAGATGTGGCTTTTACTTAGGGCACTTTCACACTTTCACCGTTCGTCCGTTTTTTCATACGTCCGTGTACGGATTAAAACGGACTGCAGTGCTTTCCTATGGGATAGCGGACGTTAGCGGATGAGCATCCGCTAACGTCCATTAACATTAAAAAAAAATGGAACGGACAAAAAATAGATGTTAGCGGACGATCCGTTAACATCCGATCCGCTGACATCAGTTTTTCATCAAAATATGTAATTTATTATGCATACAATATGCATAAAACTTGTCCATGTCAGGCCTGCTTTATGGGACAAAAGAAGCGCAGAATACAGTGACAGAAATTTTTGAGGAGGTCACACCGAACTGGTTGTCGCTTAGCAATAAACAGCGTTGGATACGTGGTAAGCAGTTTTTGGGATGGGGGGTGGGTTGGCATGGTTAAACTTGTAGTCCACCCATATATCAGCATCCATATGCCTGCCACAATTTGTGGATTGTCCACTTGCCACGTCACCTGTCACGTCACCTGCCACGCTGGGGAAAACAGAGAATCATGGGAAAATTCATGAAAAACTGATTAACCTCCCTGGCGGTATGATTCTGTCTGGAATTACGTACCAAAAGCGGTACAATTATTTTGCATGGAAATTCTGCGTTTTATACTGTAGGCCTGCAATTCTTAGGAATAACTCACTTACATATGTCCAAACACAAGTCTAGTAGACATCCCGGGTATGATAAAGTTTGAAACACAAAATCATAAAATTATAATATAAGAAATAACAATAAATAATTATAACAAATAATAATGTAATTATAATAAAAATTATTCACTAATGTAATCAAATCAAAAACACTGAAATTTGCTCAGTTGCAGAATTGTCGCTGGCATTACTTTTATTTTTTTATGACAAATTTCCCCACTAATCGCTATCGCTCAATTCTGCACGTGATTATCATTTATTATCGCTGTTTTCTAGCTGCTCTAAAATCACTTTTGACATAAAGGGACACTTTTGGTTGCTATGGACAATCTACAGTTTGCAGGCACAAAAATAATGTTTTTATTATATAAAAGTACATGTAGGGCACTGGGCAGACCACTAGGGACAAGGGGTGTGTGTATTTTTTACATACAGTACTGTAATCTATAAGATTACAGTATACTGTATGTAATGTGTTTGTTTACTTTTTTTGAATTTACCGCCGGTCTCCGCCCCCGTGCGCCGTTACGTCGCAGGGAACGGAGATCGGCAGCGCGCGGGCACTGTGTGAGTCGAATGGAGCACGCCACTCGCTCACACAGCGCGGATGCATCGCTGGATCCAGGGACAAGTTAAGTACAGTAACCCTGCCTGGATACAAGGTAAGCCAGCGCGCTGCAGGCTCTGCATATTCACCCCGAGCGTGACTCGGGGATACCGATTTTTGCATAAGAAATCCACCCCGAGTCACGCTCGGGGATACCGCCAGGGGAGTTAAATAAAGTTCTACAAAAAAAAAAAACAGACCTATACAGATAAAAAACGGACCAAAACGGATGAAAAACTGACCAAAATGGATGTCAACGGATGAAAAACGGATGACAACGGATGAAAAACTGAAGTGAAAAAGGATGAAAACTGATGTTTACTGACAACAACTGATGATTAAAACGTGACTGAACGGATCTAATGTACGGTCCGCACGTGTGAAAGGGCCCTTAGGCACCCACTACCATATATTTTGGGAGTGTCCTATGATCACACCCTATTGGTCTAGGATTCATGCACTTTTGGGAAAGGTCCTGGGATCCCTGTACCTCTGCATCCTATATACCTCCTCCTAGGATTACCCCTTCCAAAAACACCTAAACCCCTTAGGAAATTGATGGCCTTTATTTTACTAGCTGCTAAACGGGCTATACCCCAGTGCTGGCTTACCAACATTCCCCCTTCTTTTACACAATTTCTGGCAGCCATTACAACATTCGTAGGATGGAGCACCTTACGGCTGTAATTGAAGACTCCTTCACCATACTCCTGACACCATATGGGGGAAATGGGATTCTTCTGAATATAACTCAGAGGTTGCACAGGTAGCTCTGAGCTCATCAGCTTAAAGAGTAGGTTATCTCGATCAAACGAGTGAAAATATACCACCTAAACTATTGTTAACCTTGTTTTAATGGTTACTTGTCTTTCTCTTTCCTATACCATGATGCATTTGAAATGTCTGAAAATCACTTGACATTTTCTATTGTTCCCAAATACACATAACTTGATAAAATGATTATTTTTCATTGGGATTATATCCCCTTATCCCCTTTGTTGACTCGTATATGTGAATCTGTATGCTGTTTCTTCCTTTGGAAATATTCAATAAATAAACAATTAATAAAAAAAGAACTCGGAAACCTAATGTATTTTTTGTACAACAAATTATTGGGTGTGGTAGGGAGTTGTAATTGTCTTAAAATATTTGTGTTCTAGTCACTCTAGTAAAAAAAAATACAGCGAGATTTCTGTCATTGCATCATTCAGTGTATTCTTCTCCACTGCGCTATAGTGTGGCATGCCAGCTGCAGGGCAGAGGATAAGAAGTGCCTGTCTTCAGGTGGTGAAAACAGAACAGCCGATCATAGGCATAGGCATAAATCTACTGAATTTGGATATAGCATATACCAGCAGATTAAAAACAGCAGGCTTTTCCAGGTGTCTTTAGACTCCCCCTCCATCCTTCTCCGGTGGAGCGTCCACAGACACTCTACAGACATGACTGAGCAGATGACCTTTTGGGGGACCCTAAAGGGTCACAATGGCTGGGTTACCCAAATCGTCACCACCCCGCAGTTCCCGAACATGATCCTCAGCTCCTCCTGGGATAAGACTGTCATCATGTGGAAGTTGACCCGCAATGAGACAAACTATGGTGTCCCCCAGCGTGCCCTTCGTGTCACTCCCACTTTGTCAGCGATGTTGTCATCTCTTCTGATTGACAGTTTGCTCTTTCTGGCTCTTGGGACAGCACTCTTCGTCTGTGGGACCTTACAACCGGTACCACCAAAAGACGCTAAAGATGTACTGAGTGTGGCTTTCTCTGCAGACAACCGTCGGATTGTGTCAGGATCCCGTGACAAGACTATCAAGCTGTGGAACACTCTGGGTGTGTGCAAATACACAGTGCAAGAGGAATCTCACACTGAATGGGTCTCCTGCGTTCGTTTCTCACCCAATGGCAGCAGCAATCTCATCATAGTTTCCTGTGGCTGGGACAAGATGGTGAAGGTCTGGAATTTGGCTAACTGCAAACTTAAGACCAACCACATTGGTCACACTGGCTACCTGAACACCGTGACCATGTCACCTGATGGTTTACTATGTGCTTCTGGAGGCAAGGATGCACAAGCCATGCTGTGGGATCTGAATGAGGGGAAGCACCTGTACACCCTTGATAGTGGAGATGTCATGAATGCCCTCTGCTTCAGCCCCAACCATTATTGGCTGTGTGCAGGACCCAGCATGAAAATATGGGATCTGGAGGGCAAGATCATCGTTGATGAGCTAAAGCAGGAAGTGATCAGCACAAGCAGCAAAGCTGAGCCACCTCAGTGTACTTCTCTGGCCTGGTCAGCAGATGGACAGACGGTCTTTGCCGGCTACACAGACAACTTGATCAGAGTCTGGCAAGTGACTATTGGAACCCGCTAAGATTTTTTTATAACATGGAGACACTTCTGCTTTCAGTTTACCAACGAAGACTGCTTGTGCAGTTCAGAGTCCTTTGTTGTAATACCAGCTTGTGCCTCGTAAATAAAAAATTGCTATAAAAACAGCAGGCAAAAGCTATTAGTAGTAATCCTACCCATCCAGGTTATAATGTGTTTGCCCATTGCTATCAAGGAAAATAAATAGGACATTCAAAGTGCACACAAATTATTTGAAGTATATATTTTTTTTTCTGTAGGGCTGTATTGTCTATAAACCCACTAGATGTAGAGTTTTAGGCATTGTATGTGAAATTTTAACTTTTTTTAGTATTTGATATTCTTGCTATATTTAACTAGCTTCCCGACACCACGCGACGGCAGAATGGCACAGGCAGGCAAATGGGCCTACGTGTCTTGTGAGTGTACTCACAGGTCCTGCAAACTCAATGTTTGCCGTTAGCCTGCGATTGCGGTGTGGAGAGGCAGAACATGGAGATTTCCCTGTTCTGCCTATTGACATGTCAGGGATCTACTGCTCCCTGTCATTGGGAGCAGTGATTGCTGTCATGTCAGGGGTAGCCCATCCCCCCACAGTTAGAATAACTTCCTAGGACACACTTAACCACTTGATCGCCCCCCTAGTGTTTAACCGCTACCCTGCCAATTACACAGTAATCAGTGCATTTTTATAGCACTGATCACTGTATAAATGACAATGGTCCCAAATTGTGTCAAAAGTGTCCGATCTGTCTGCCATAATGTCGCAGTCCCAATAAAACTCACAGATCACCGCCAGTAAAAAAAATAATAATAAAAATGCCATAAAACTATCCCCTATCTTGTAGACGATATAACTTGTGCGCAAACCAACCAATATACGCTTATTGCGGTTTTTTTTTACCAAAAATATCTAGAAGAATAAATATCGGCATAAACTGAGGGGAAAAAATGATAAAATATGTGGGATATTTATTATAGCAAGAAGTAAAGGATTTTGGGCCAGATTCGCGTACATCGGCGCATTTTTTGACTGGCGTAGCGCACCTCCTTTACGTTAGACTGCCGCAATGTAGCGGTGCAATCACCGTATTCTCGATTGATTTGCGCAGAAATTAGCGCCTGTGCAACGTAATTTCAGAGGCGTAAGGCGGAGTAATTCAAATTGGGAAGGACGTGGGCGTGTTACATTGAAATGAGCCGTGACCCCATGCCAATAAAGGGCCGGCCGGCTCGCGCATGCGCACATGAAGCAGACCATGGTCAGCACCTCTGTGCGCATGCTCACAACTCGGGAACGGCGCAATCAGTGAAATTGGAAGTGGACCAGGGCAACTTAGTGAACTATGCAGACAGCATAAATAGACAGACACAAACGCACTTGCTTTGCAAAAGTACATCCCTTTGTATCCCTCCCTATACAGCAAGGTGCTTTTGTTCTGTTGTTTGTTGCATTGTGATTTGTCTTTGTTATATTTGTGGACTGTTTGATCTAGTGTTTTGTAGAAGATATTTGAAAGTGTTTTTTGGTGACTGCTTGTGAGACTTTTTGGTTGATAGATTTTTGTTTGTTTGTTTTGTTGCTTGATTTTTCCTGCTTGTTTTTGTGAGTGATTTTTGCTGATTGTTTGGGAGAGTTTTTGTATGAGTATGACTGAGAGGAAGAGGAAGTTAAATTTTACTTTGGGGGAGAAACAAATTCTTGCCCGGGCCATTACCCAATATGGGCGTTTCCTCCACGGCCCGGAGAGTGCAAACACCCCCCCCCCCGGCCAGGAGGCGTGAGATCTTGCAGCACATTACTGACGAGGTGAATGCAGCGGGGGGGGGGAGGAGACCCGGACACGGTCGGGGATTGAAAATAAAATCAATGAGCTCCGGCGTCTGGTCAGAAAGAAGCTGGCCAAAATGGCAGCCCATGCCAGGGGCACAGGAGGGGGCCCACCATGCCCTGTTAGGCTGACAGCGGAGGAGCGTGCGGTGGCCCACACCTTTCATAGACAACAGGTGGAGGGCCTGCCTGGCTATGATTCCAGTCATGAAGGCGTAATGCCAGGTAAGGTTTTTTTGCCCTATCAGGTGTGTAGCATGTGGGGGGGGGGGTGAAAGGGAATATGAGGCAAGTGTGTGGATCCTCCAACCTGTGAATGTTTTGTGTCATCCACAGATGTGCAGGAGGGTGCTGGGCCATCTGGGCTGACCGCACCATCCCAGGTACAACAGCCTGATGAGGCCCCCCCGACAAGGCCGGAGTCCTCGGAGGAGGTTGAAGAGGAGGAGGTTGAGGAGGAGGAGGATGTCATGTCAGCCAGTGGATTGTTGTTTTTGGAGGAGTCTTCCTCTCTGGCTGGCAGCAGCCAGCCCTCCATAAGGGGTAGCCCCTCCCACTCCTCCCCCAACAGTGCTCCTCTCCCAAGGGCCTCCCCTTCTCCCTGGCCACAAGCCTCAGCTGGAGGCAGAAAGTCGTCCCAGAAAACCAGGGGGGTGGCCGAGCTTCTGCCCGCCAATCTGAGAAGGGCCCAGGCCCTTCAGACCCGCCATCTGGGACAGGTCAATCTAACTGGTGTCACCATTAAGCAAATTGCACTGCTCTCCAGGACCACACCTATTCTCCTGCTCTCCAGGATTGAGTCTGAAAGAGTGACTCCTCCCCAGGGCTTGAACTGACTCCAGTAGTAATCGGCGTGCGTCCTAAGAGTAGGACGTACGGCTCCTGGAGCCAGATAGGCAGGGTTCTCCTCCCCCAGCATCAGCCTCCACTGTCAGATCCGCTCCGACCTCGAGCCGCCCCTGGATCCCCTGGTTTCTCTCTCCCTCTGGAGCCCCCACCTGCCAGAAACCAGACAGGCAGACGGTGACAGACACTGCTAGGCAAGCCTGCACTATCCCTCCATTCCTCCTGCAATCCACCGCTTGGCTTCCCCTGCTTCACCTGACCCCCCTGGCTTCCCTCCGTCACCCTTCTCCAGCAGGTAAGCCTTTCACTGAGGCTGCAGACGGCCGTCCTTTTGAGGACAGCAGCTGCTGCCACTTAAAAGCCCCTGCTATCTCCCTATCCACATCTCCCCTCCTATACCCCCTCACTACCCATCCGCCACCTGCCCTGCAATCCTTGGCAATTTTCAGCCATTTCTGGCATTTCTGGCTTCCAGGCCGGCGTTTTTCGATACATCCGCGCCGGCCTGGAAGCAATCGCGGCAGCCGCAATTTAGGAAAGGCCGCGGCTTCACCCGCGGCCTAGTGGCGCGCCGCTTCTCACCCCCTCCAAAGTCCGAAAACGGACTTGAACCCCACCCCATACCCCCAGGAAAGTTACCTCACACCCCGGTCTAGTAATCCTGGCCCCAAATAGTAGCACCGATCCACCCAATCTGGAAGCTTTACCAGTCTGGATCCTGCTACCGATCGGCAGGCCATTTTTGCTGCACCCAGCCCCAAATCTTAATCACCACTACAACTTGATCCAGGGGTTACCCGATCGCCTCTTACAGGGGTCAGGAAGGAATTTTTTCCCTGCCGGAGCATATTGGCCGAGCGCCGCCAGGGTTTTTTGCCTTCCTCTGGACCAAGCCAGGAGAGAGGAGTTTAGCCAATTCCTCTCCCCACTGCCCTAAAATCCCCCCCCTCCCCCCCCTGGTGTATTGGCGAACATGGCATGTAGGCAATATTCTGCCGAGACCATTTGGAGTTTGAGGCAATGCGCCGCAATACTGCCAGCCATCACCAGAAAGGCCCTAAGAACTGAGCGACTATGGAGAACCAATCATAGATCGACGGTTAGACATTTCAGACATTTACCCCAGGTCAAGCACATATCATGTGCTCTGATCAATACTAGATCGGCAGTAAAACACCGACTAGAAATCCGCGACTTCATTCAACAAAAGGATCTAGACTGTCTTTTTATTACAGAGAGCTGGCTCACAGCCGACTGTAACACCATTCTAGGAGAATTGGTGCCAGAAAATTACCGTATCATAACGGAAAACAGAATAGGGCAAAGAGGAGGCGGCCTGGCGGTGATCCACAAGACTCATCTTACGATCACCAAACCAGTCCGCCAAAACCCTCTTCCATTCATGGAAACCCTTACTCTGCAACTGCAAGCAAGTTCAAAGGAGACCGTCCACATTTTGCTCTGCTATAGGCCGCCCGGCCCAAAATCGCAGCTGCTCTCATCATGGACGGATTTCTTCTCCACTTATACCCTCAACAGTAAACAACTTTTGCTGTTAGGGGATTTCAATCTCTGGGCCAATTCCTCACAAGACCCCATTGCCGACGCCTGTATTGACCACCTGGAAGGATTAGGATTGCAGCAACTAGTATGTGGGCCTACACATGCTTCAGGTCACACACTCGATCTTATTTTCAGACAAGCTCTGGAAATAAAAATTAGGGAAAATGAAAAATTGCCATGGACAGACCACCAGGCAATTATATTCAGTATTTCCACCATCCCCCCCGCAACAAAAACATCGAATCCAGTGGCAACACACTGGACTAGATGTCAGAAGAAGCTCCACTCGGAACTCTTCAAAACGACTTTAAGGAAAAAAATAGAAACAACCCAGCCGCAGCAAACGGCCGTTGAAACATTGAAAGCCATAAACTCGGCCATGCTACAGTCAGCCGACTTGGTAGCGCCGAAACGAATAACCCGCATTCGGAAAAACAACCGCAGCTGGTTTAACAACCAGCTGTCGTTACTGAAGCAAGAACGCAGAAGGGCAGAATCTGCCTGGAAAAGATGTTCTTCTGAGCTAAACCTATCCATCTACAAGGCGACCACAAGAAAATACCACAAAGGAATTTTCCAAGCCAAGAAGAATTATTTTTCGGAGGCTATCAACGGTGCCCAAAACCGCCCCCGCGAACTCTTCAAGATGGTCACCCAGACCATGAAACCAGGATGCATTGAAGCCCCCAGTTCGGACACACAAGAATTTTGCAATGAGCTATCGGATTATTTCGTTAATAAAATCGAGGCAATCCGTGAAAGCATTCAGCAACATTTTTCTCCCCTCAGCCCCCCCTGTAGCCTCTCACACAGCACCCATAGTAATTCTCCGATATCAGGTAAGTTCACCCTGGAACCCATCTCCATCGAGTCCACTAAGAATGTCATTTGTACTCTGCGCAATGGCGCAGCACCAAATGACATTATCCCCACAAAACTGCTGAAGGAATGCGCCGACATCCTGGCTCCTCCCATCACGCAGTTTATCAACCAGTCTTTCTTGGAAGGCATAGTGCCCTCACAGTTGAAAGAGGGTGTAATCCAACCCATCCTGAAGAAACCCTCCCTGGACCCCAAGGACCCACTCCACCGCCGTCCCATAACAAGCCTCAACGTATTCTCTAAGATAATGGAAAAAGTAGTGGTACAACAGCTGCAACTGCATCTAGATACCTACAAGCTACTTGACCCATTGCAATCAGGCTTCCGTCCCGGACATGGGACGGAAACAGCATTGCTGAAAGTATGGGACGATGTTCTCAAGGCCGCAGACGAAGGAGAATCTTGTCTTCTAGTTCTGTTGGACCTAAGTGCAGCTTTTGACACTGTAGACCACAATCTGTTACTGACTCGGCTTTCTGAAGTAGCCAGGGTCGCAGAAGGCGATTTATCTTGGTTCTCCTCTTTTTTGGAAAACCGATCGCAAACTGTGAAGTTAGGATCGTTTACGTCTGAGAAACGCACAGTAACATGCGGAGTCCCTCAAGGATCGCCTCTGTCACCAGTGCTATTCAACATCTACCTTCGTCCTCTTTTTGAGATTATTAGCAGCCAAAATCTGCTTTATCACTCTTATGCAGATGACACGCAACTGTATTTCCGCATCTGCAATAGACAGGATCACCACCTCAATCTAGAGACATGCCTCTCTTTGATAGAGGACTGGATGACAAAGAGTTATCTTAAACTCAATGGAGCGAAAACAGAACTTCTTCTGTTTCACGCCAAGCGAAGGAATCAACCCTCAACAGCGTGGACCCCCCCGCCTATTTTGGGCAAGCTCATCACCCCTAGCGCCAAAGTCAAAAGCCTAGGGGTCATTTTTGACTCCTTTATGACAATGGACGCACAAATAGGGTCAGTAGTCAGCGGATCTCACCATCTACTGCGCCTACTACGCCGACTCACTCCGTTCATCCCTAAAGAAGATTTAGCGGTCGTGGTGGGAGCTATTGTAAACTCCAGGCTGGATTATGCAAATGCCCTTTACCTCGGTCTCCCCAAATACCAAATCGCTCGTCTGCAAGTCGTTCAGAATACGGCCGCCAGACTTGTGACTGGGAAAAAACCCTGGGAATCCATCTCACCTTCACTGAGATCCCTTCATTGGCTGCCAGTTAAAGACAGAATCGCTTTTAAAGCTCTCTGTCTTACGCATAGATGTGTCCATGAGAATGCCCCGCTTTACTTATGCGAATTAATAAAAGCGCATAATCCAAATCGCGTTTTGCGATCCACGAATCAGAACCTGCTCCAGGTTCCGAAAGCCAACTTCAAGTCCAAAGGAGAAAGAAGATTTGCGATCCAGGGTCCCAGACTATGGAACGCTTTACCAACCAACATTCGGTTGGAGGAGAACCACCTAGCATTTAGGAAAAAGGTCAAGACTTTTCTCTTTTGATATCAAAGGAGACAGGAACAACAAGCGCCCAGAGGCGATTCAGTTCGCATGTGCCGCGCTATATAAGTTCTCATTCATTCATTCATTAAGGTCAGCCAGACTTTGGGGCGGATGGAGGAGAGCCTGTCCTCCATAAAGGATATGCTTGGGGACCTGGACTTCCACTCCCAGGCTCTTACAAGCTGCCTAAACGTACTGCAGACTACAACAGCAGACGTTGGGCAGGATGTGAGGGCCCTCACCCAGGCTATCCAGGCCAACATGGCAACACTAGGTGCTGGCCTGAACAGAATTGCCGTGGCCTTGGAGGGCAGGCCGCCAGGTGGGCAGAGACCAGGGGCTGCTCCCCTCCTTCCCCGGATTACCCCCCCCTCCCATGAGTCTCCCCTGAGGAGCCGGGGCTGTGGGCGCCCCAGGCGTGGCTCACGCCAGCGGCATTAATTTGTTTTCCCCCTTTTTTTTTTTTTATGTTTGTTTTTTTTTGCTGGACATTTTTTTTTTTTGTGTGTTGTGATTTTTGTATTGTGGAATGTGGGGGTGATATTCCTGCCGGAAAAGGGGTGTCACCCTCAGTTTTGGTGGAGAAGGTTTCCCCAGGACCAGGGAGAAGTGATCCCCAGGTCCGTGTGAATGGTGTATGAATGTACAGTGACATAATTGGAGCCATGGCGTGGCGTTGCTGCTCACAAGTCCAGCATGGTGGGCTTGTGCTAATCCAATTAGATGAGGGGATGTGATGTGTCCGTGCTAGGGACCATAGTGGTGTGCATGCATGCATTCTCATTGTGCCATGATTAATGTGTGTGTTTAACGTGCAAAGATGCCTAATGTGAGCTGTCTCCTAAATGCTCTTCGCTCAGAAGACAGGGTAGCCTCGGTTAGGGGGGGATTGTCTGGTTCAGGGGTCAGGTCATCACTTATGTCAATCTGCAGGCCCTTTTTTCTGCAGCTGGTGTGGGCTCCTGCAGGGTTGTGATTAATTCCAGGATGGCATGAGGGGTGAATATGAAGATGCGAGACACCTCAGAATCACTCATGCCAAAGATGTCTGTGCGTGTGTGATATATCAAGTGAAGAGTGAGGGGCTTGTATCAGATTAGATTATTATATCCATCAAGGTTTTAAAGGGCTATTGAAAGATAGTGAGACCGTGTTTGTAATTTGTATGTATGTTATGTATTGATGTATATATGTATGTATATTTCTGCTCAAAATGTTTATAAAAGCAAAGAATTTTTTTTTTGAAAAAAAAAAAATCCTCTCCCGTGCCCTCCTCAGTGCTCTCCTCCCCGTGCTCTCCTCCTTCTTTGCTCATCTAAAGTCAGTAGTTAATATATGAGCATGGATGCCACTGGCATGTTGGCATACAGATTGCTGTGCAACACGTGTGACTGCTCAGCTCCTCACTAACAGTGTTGCTTTCTCTGACATGTAGATGAATTGTCTAATTTTATACCACCTTTTATATGGTCTAATTTTAGACAGGCTGTGCAGCTGTTGCGCACAGCGCGTAGCCTGCGCTGCACCAACGTTCTTTTGTGGATCCCTGTAACTCCCTCATTAGCATATTTGAATAGCAAATCAATGGTGTGTCTAGCGCAGTTTTGCGCGGACGAATGCGTCTGTCTATCGAAATTACGCCAGACAAAAAAAAGTAGATTTCTTGCGTATCTCGTTTTGGGGATGCGGAGCATCGAAACGCATGCGCAAAGTTAGACTTACGCCGCGCATCTCCTGTTACGCCGGCGTAATCGTTCTGTGAATCTGGCCCATTGTGTTTTTTTCAAAATTGTCGCTCTTCTTTTTGTTTATAGCACAAATAATAAAAACCACAGAGGTGG
>JAJQKJ010001874.1:0-35609 GCA_029574335.1 Rana kukunoris | reverse complement strand
ATGCCGTACGAATCGTGAGAGTATCGTGATCTAGTCTTTAAGCAAAAAAATTGCCAGTTGTCCGTTTTAGCCAGAATCGTGCAGCTCTATACCGTACAACATAAAAAGTTGCCAAAGCCCACCATAGAGTAATTTTCTAGCAAAAACATGATGATTAGTTTCTCAGTCTGCTGCAGTGTGTCAGCTTGTATTTATAATGGCCGCTCTGTATGTAGCTTCTGACAGGCTGTGCACGCAGAGCCGTATCTCGGAACCATAAATTGATCAGTTGCTGGGTAGTGTCTTCCACTGACTACCCCCAATATGTGGGGTTTCTGTGACCTCTGGTCATCGAGCTACAACCCCCGAAGTCGATCTAAAAAAATAAATAAAAATAAAAAAAAAACTTTATTTTTTATTTTTTTTTGGGGCAAATGGGCCTATCTTGAGAAAGGGGCCTGGAGCTGCAGCTCCATCAGCCCCTCTGTTAATCCGGCCCTGCCCTTTGATGTGTAAATCTTATCTAAGATGACCTAGGTGTGTGAGATGGCCTGGTACTTCCTTACATACGGAAGTATTTATTAATGGTAATTAGACTTGAGGGGGGGTAGTCATTTAATGGGAACATTTGGTTGACCCCCCCTCCAGCGTGAGACCAATATTTGAGAGAGCCAAGCTGTCATTCAGTGGATCTTGTTACTGAGATATATGGCATAGATCTAGGATGAGACTTTGAATTACTCTACTGGATTTTTATATTGTCTGTGGACTTTAGACATTATTGGAAGTTAATTAAAAAAATGTGTTCTCTGGAGAGCCTGGTGTGAGTTGCTGCGGAACAACATAATTTATAATCATCATACTAATATCTATACATCAATTATCTAATCGGAGGATACTGGACTATACATACTATACTTTTACAAGACTACACAGAGTACCTGCCAGAAACCAGTACCTGGTTGAGAAATTAGATGTGTAATTTATGCTTGTAGAAGGCCTGACGGTGCTACTTCAATGTTGGGCCTCTGTATGTGGCCAGGTTGTGTAAAAGTCTCACACATGTGGTATCACTATACTCAGGAGGAGTAGCAGAATGTATTTTGGAGTGTCATTGCAAGTATGCATGTGCTGTGTGAGAGAAATAACTTGTTATTATGACAATTTGTGAAAAAAAAAATCTATTTCACAAGAATTGTGGGAAAAAATTACAACTTCAAAAAACTCACCATGCCTCTTAGGCCGCGTACACACGATCGGTCAAAAACCGATGAAAACAGTCTGAAGGACTGTTTTATTGATCCAAACCGATCGTGTGTGGGCCCATCAGTCAGTATCCTTTGGTCAAAAAAAAAAGAACTTGGGCGAGAGCCTGTAGCTATACGTCCGCATTAAAGTGTCCCCGCTCGCCCCCGAGTCCCGCACGCGTGCCTGGCGGGTACGATCGCCGCCGGCCACACGCGATCGCTCGTTACAGAGCGGGGACCCGGGAGCTATGTGTGTAAACACATAGCTCCCGGTCCTGTAGAAGAATACGTATCGGCCTAAACTGAGGAAAAAAATACATTTTTTATATTTTTTGGGGGATATTTATTATAGCAAAAAGTAAAAAATATTGCATTTTTTTCAAAATTGTCGCTCTATTTTTGTTTATAGCGCAAAAAAAAAAAAAACCGCAGAGTTGATCAAATACCACCAAAAGAAAGCTCTATTTGTGGGAAAAAAAGGACACCAATTTTGTTTGGGAGCCACGTCGCACGACCGCGCAATTGTCAGTTAAAGCGAGGCAGTGCCGAATCACAAAAAGTGCTCTGGTCATTGGGCAGCAATATCCAGGGGTTAAGTGGTTAAATTTGACCGATGGACGCCTGACCGATGGGTCAAAACCGATCGTTAGTATGCAAAAAGCATCGGTTAAAAGGCCGCGCATGCTCAGAATCAAGTCAACGCATGCTTGGAAGCATTGAACTTTGATTTTTTCAGCACGTCGTTGTGTTAAAACAAGTAAACGTCACCGCGTTCTAACACGATCGGTTTTTTAACCGATGGTGTGTAGGCACATCAGACCATCAGTCAGCTTCATCGGTTAACCGATGAAAATGGTCCTTCGGACCGTTCTCATTGGATGGACTGATCGTGTGTACGTGACCTAACTAAATACCTTGGAATGAAAAAGAAAAAAGAAAAAAAATGAAAAAGAAAAAATATATAGAGGGCGCTCTATAGAATAATTATTCGTCTGAGCATGCAGCCTGTCTGGCCATGAAAGGGAAGTATGAAAAGTGTGCACCTTCCCACCCCAAACCGTACAAAGCCACATGCCTTCAACATGGGGGGATGCCTTGCTGTAGGTGGGGTGGCTTATCCAAATCTGGAAGCCCCTTTAAAAAATAAAAGGGCACCCAGATACCACCAAACCCCCTACGTAAACCCCCACCTACTCATTCACAAAAAATAACAAAAATTGTGACCTAGAGATAGATACCCAAGCTTCAAACCTTTATTAAAAATGTAAGTACCAAGAAAATGCCCCCCCCCCCCCATTGTAAATCCATTGACAATCACAATGTCTACTGTCTCGTTTCAAAAAAAAACAGATGGACCCAGAGCACATGACTGATCAGGGCGCTACTTCAATCCACATCTATATATGATGTTCGGACCCCGATGAACAGGGGGCCAAATGGGCAAAATTTGGGCCGTTTGTCCAAATGCTCGAATAGCCAACGTTCAGATCAAACCTGGGTTTTAGACTGAACCATTGGGTCAGTGTTTGGGAATTTAGAACATGACTTGTGTATGTCTCTGTATTTGATCTTATAGAGTAATACATTTGTCAGTTTCTACAAATGGCATAGCAAGGTTGCTTTGCTTTTCTTTCCACATTACACTGATGGAAATGTCATCAGTGTGTGTTTATCAGCCAGAAGTAATTCACTGCTTTCCCATTTGTTATATTAGGTGGGGACATTTGTATGTGCAGAAGGTGTTATAAAGAAAGACGACCAATACATAAAAGTCCACATCACACACTATACGGCTATCATGCTCAATATGGTGGGTGGTGAGGCGAAAAGACAGATGGCACAGTCCTCCAGTGGAATCTTTCAGCTATATTACCAGCTTTTCAAATTAGTAGCAAACAATATTTATTTACACAGTGTCCAAAGCATTCTAGTGTTCCATGACTACAAATAACTGAGATAGTACCTCTCTGCCTGTCCTGGTGACTGGTCACTGTGACAGGAATGAGTGGAAATCTCCCCAACAGGGACAGAGGCAGCAATAAAATCCCTACAGAATTTCAAAAGCTTTCTTTACTTAAAAAAAAATATCTGTAGTTCTTAAAGGGTAAGTTCACCTTTTAGAACACACACAAATATTAAATGTACATTTTTTGCAGGTAAAAAAAATGTGTATTTATTTACTTTTTATTTCTTAGTGGCCTGTAAAGCATTGCACATGCGATCAGCAGATTGTGGGTGCAATTTCAGGCTCCTGCAGACTGTCAGTGTAGCTGTCTGCCTTTACCTCCAATACGGACAGGCAGTTACTTCAGTCCAGGAAGAATCACTGAACTACAAGGATGCTCACCAGCATCTCTTAGTTCACTAAAGTACTACAAGCTGTCAGCCGCAAAGGCAAAGGCTCGATACATGTAATCTATTAACTCACAGAACTCTGTAAATTAATGATGTGCCCATGTGGATGAAGCCCTGCATGGCCGAATACACTTTCCAAATTGTGACAGCCGATGCAGGGAGAAGATCCTTAATTGCTACATGTTGGGGGGAGAAAGCACAGAGGCGCCACTCTATATGTAGTAAATTACATGTATTTTAATGGGCAAGTAGAGCATACATACTAACAAAGGTAGGGTTAAAATGAGCATGTCAAACATGGATTGTCTGGGAGGAAAGTCACTCCGATGGCTGCAGCAGGCTTCCTGGACTTCAGTCACACAGGAGCTGACTGTATCTTGTTGGAGAGGGTGTTTAGAGGAGAGTGTACCATCATGCCCACATTGTACATTGCTTCCCCCAGTGAGCATGTTTTTTCCGTGTCTCTGCTCTGTTTATTACAGTCAGCTCCCCGTGTGACTGAAGTCCAGGAAGCGTCGGTAACCACCAGCGCAACCCGCTCTACTACGCCAGCCTGCAGCCATTGGAGTGACTTTTCTACTTGCCCATTAAAATACATGTAATTTACCACACTTAGAGTGCCACCTCTGTGATTTCTCCCCCAGCTGATTCAAGATTTGCTTCACATCTTTACTGGGCTGCCTCCAAAGCATTTTAGCATGGACTATATAGACTTTAATAGTGACATGTTTTAAACATTTGCCTTATAAAAAAATATTCCTTCTGTTTTAGCTATTATTTTAGCTTAAGTTTTTCACATCGCTGCTGGTGCAAACGCCAACTCTCTCCCATGTGCCTTAATTGCTACTTGCCTGCCGTTACAGAAAGGGGGGTGACCGGGGGAGAGTTACATGAGTAAGAACATAGTACATGTTCAAACCTAACAGGTGGAATGTATAACATGCTCTAGAAGGTGAACGTATCCTTTAAAGTAATATTATAGTCAAAATGTTTTTTCATTAAAATACAAAAAGAGGATATACTGTACTTACCTGCTCTGCGCAATGATATTGCACAGAGCAGTCCCTTACCTCGCTTCTGGAGTCCCCTGCCAGGGCTGTCAGCTCCTTCCAGAAAATGCTCATTCTGTGCATTCTGTTGTGCTTTTATTATTTAACATCAGTTACTCAAGCCCTGAAGAAGGGGGAGGCTTTTTTTTCACCTCGAAATGCGCTGGTTGTATCTGGTGCTCTTAACCTGTTAGGAATGGCTTCAGTTTTTGTAGCAAGTCATAAACAACAAAGGTAGAGAGCAAAAATGTATAGAGAAAAACCGGGACGGCTGCACTCCAAAAAAAATGGTTCCTTTTAATAAAACTGGTCACAACATGAACATATCACAGCAAAAAATCAGGAGAACAGCTGACACGTTTCACACTATCATACAGTGCTTATTCATATGAATAAGCACTGTATGATAGTGTGAATTTATGTTCATGTTGTGACCAGTTTTATTAAAAGGAACCATTGTTTTTGGAGTGCGGCCGTCCCGGTTTTTCTCTATAAATTTTTGCATACTATTGCAGTGCCTGCACCCAGGTGTTTGGACTCCACCTTGCAGTTCCCTGGGACCTCTGAGCGGTAAACTTTCTTTCTCAACAAAGGTAGAGAGTTGGGATCCCTTTGTCCTGTGGTGAACTCCAAGAAAGGGATTTTACAAGAAAACCAAAAACCCATTTCCTTTATCAAACTTCTTATTCCCAGGACACAGAGTAGCTTCATCTCCATTACAATAGAGATGTCCCAATGCACTGAATATGAGGGAAGGGCAATGTGACAAGCCAAATGTCGACAAACAGATTTAGAACAGTTGAAAACCAATCTGTCAAACTCACTGACCAAAAGGTGGGGTCCTCAGTGGTTTGAATATCCACTTGGTAAAACTTTGTAAATGTTTGCACCAAAGATCATGAAGAAATGTTAAATATGGAAGCTGCATAACCTGTCCTTGAGACTTCAGGAACCAAAAAGAGGGGAACTCTCTGATGAATTGCAGTAAAAAGACATCAGTTAGTATCTGATAGCATGAACCACATTTAGGTGTGAACAGCCTTGTCCCCTGAGGCTTACGACAAAAAGAAAGAAAATACAAAGTTCTGGTTGAGATGAAACAAAGAAACCACTTAGGGTAAAAAAGGTCACTGAGGCTATGAAACCACCTTGTCACGGTAAAACACCATGAATGGTTCCTTTCAGGAAGAGCAGCCAATTCCAAAACTCTGTAAGCAGAACTAAATTGAAAATGCCGGATAGGATCAAATGGAGATTTCTGAAATACAGAAAGTACCAAGTTCATGTCCCATAGAGTCAACAGAACTTCACAAGTGGAATAATGTGCATAATGCCTTCCACAAAGGTACGCACCAAGGGATGTTAAGCAATAGGTCTCTGAAAGAGAAGGCCAAAATCTTACCCATGATTATACCCAAGGCCAGTCCCAGATTAAATCCAGACTGGAGAAAAGCCAGGATGTGACCCACACCATATTTGCAATTATGAAATACGTTAGCCTCACACCAAGCATAACAAGATTTAAAGTGGATGTAAACCCAATTCATGAAATATGCGCTGGTGACATATATCTGCAGTATTTTGTTATCTCTCTTCAAAGAGCTAAGTCAGGAAATGATTGAGGATAGTGGTTGCCACTAGGTCCGCAACAGATCGTTATTGATCCATGATCTGAACGGGTAGCCGCATTCGGATCAGCACACCACGCAATCCGTGGATTGTGGCAATAGGAGCTCCAGAGCAGTGGCCATCTTAGTACACCTGGCGGCGGACTAGGTGAGATCCCCAGGGCAGCGTGCTGACGGGGGAGATGTGGATATTACCGTGGGGGTGAGGGAGATGTGGACATTACAGTGGGGGAGATGTGGATATTACAGTGGGGGTGGGGAGATGTGGACATTACAGTGGGGGGAGATGTGGACATTACAGTGGGGGAGATGTGGATATTACAGTGGGGGAGATGTGGACATTACAGTGGGGGTGGGGGAGATGTGGATATTACAGTGGGGGTGGGGGAGATGTGGACATTACAGTGGGGAAGATGTGGACATTACAGTGGAAGAGATGTGGATATTACAGTGGGGGAGATGTGGACATTACAGTGGGGGAGATGTGGACATAACAGTTGGGGAGATGTGGACATTACAGTGGGGGAGATGTGGATATTACAGTGAGGGAGATGATGTGGATATTACAGTGGAGGAGATGACATGGACATTACAGTGGGGAGATGTGGACATTACAGTGGGGGAGATGTGGATATTACAGTGAGGGAGATGTGGACATTACAGTGGGGGAGATGTGGATATTACAGTGGGGGAGATGACATGGACATTACAGTGGGGAGATGTGGATATTACAGTGGGGGAGATGTGGACATTACAGTGTGGGAGATGTGGACATTAAAGTGGGGAGATGACATGGATATTACAGTGGGGAGATGATGTGAATATTACAGTGGGGAGATGACATGGATATTACAGTCGGGGAGATGTGGACATTACAGTGGGGAGATGACGTGGATATTACAGTGGGGGAGATGTGGACATTACAGTGGGGGAGATGACGTGGATATTACAGTGGGGGAGATGTGGATATTACATTGGGGGATATGACATGGACATTACAGTGGGGGAGATGTGGACATTATAGTGAGGGAGATGTGGATATTACAGTGGGGGAGATGTGGATATTACAGTGGGGGAGATGACATGGACATTACAGTGGGGAGATGACATGGACACAACAGTGAGAGAGATGTGGACATTACAGTGGGGGTGATGTGGATATTACAGTGGGGACTATATATTGTGGTGATCCCAAAAATGATCCGTTCCGTGACTCTGATCCGAGGAATGATCTGAACCGTGAGTTTTTTGATCCGTTGGACCCCTAGTTGCCACACACCAAATATGTTAATCTTTGGAGCAGCCTACTTGGGAAATAGTACCCTTAAATAATCCAGATTACTTTTTCAAGAAAACGGAAAAAAAACTTTTGGGTCTGAGAAAAACCCCTGACCCTGGGGTTCTTTCAGGAGTAGATTTCTTGGATAAGGATCATTTTGTGTCCCCTTCTACCAAACAGTCTTATCTTCCTTTACCGTGCCCTCCAATTGATTCACTGTTAACCAAGGTGGTCCAGGTCAGCAAGTATTCAGGAAAGTAGCGTCTATACTCAGTGAGATTCCTCCCTTGTCAGAAGAGACTGGACACTTGAGGAAAGGTTCCACAGAGAGAGAGTTATTAGATGAAGTGGGGGGGCGTGGCCGGACCTGACTGGAAGATGGACGCTTGAAGCTTGAGCTCCTGCCACCCCAGAGCTAAAATCGCTATATTCCGGAGTTACCCACCTTTGTCTCCGAGCACACAGGATGGGCACAGCCTCCAGAACATCCTCTGCCTCTAGATCGCGGTCCCCGAGGGGAAATACCGGGACCACCCAGCAACACATCCCGGACATGTTCCGTTCCCAGAGGGGAAACATGGCGCCGACCGGCCTAGGCCCCACACCAGGCCTCCCGCACCAATCGCCTCCCGACCGCTCTGAGATCGTGCTGTCGGCCCCTCAGGGACTCTCCCCACAAGCGCAGGAGGTGGGTCGGTACGGGGACCCTTCCTCACCACACCGCCAGCTCACACTGGCCGATCTGCGAGCGGTGGCCACAGACATTAAAGATGCCCTGGCAGCCGCCATTGCGGGCCCCCGCATAGAAGTACATGCCCTGGACGAACGAGTCTCCCAAACGGAGCGCGCGGCGGTGGCGCAAGAGAACATCCTCAAACGCACGACGAGGAAGATAGACGATCATACCCTCCAACTTAGGGATATGAATCGCCATCTGGAGGATTTAGACAACCGGGGCCGCCCCCATAACCTTAGAATACGTGGCCTCCCGAAGTCAGTTGAAGGGGACCACGTCCCTGAAGCGGTGACCGCAATATTTAATACGGTCCTGGATAGACCCCCCATGACCGCCATATCCTTTGACAGGATCGACCGTGCCTTGCGCCCCAGGGGTAGAGACTTGGACCCCCCGCGCGATGTGATCTGCTGTCTGCCCGATTACACCTTGAAGGAATCTATACTGAAGAGGGCCAGAGGCAAGCAGCTCACCCATGGGGACCGGGCGATCCAAATCTTTCAAGACCTGTCAGGGATCACTTTGAAGAATGGGCGCGACCTTAAACCGCTGTTGGAGGTCCTGCGGGCATGTGACATACGCTATCAATGGAAATTTCCCTTTTGCCTGTCAGCGTCCCGCGGAGGCCATACCGCCAATCTGAGGGTCCCGGAGGATCTACAGCAATTTTGCGAAACTCTGGAAATCCCCTTGGTAGAGGTGCCAGACTGGTATGCAGTCTTCCGGCAATCTGTACACCGCTGGCCTAAAACTCGGGAGGAGCCCATGGAGACCCAGGCCACCCGATCCCGTCGCCGGAGATCCCCGTCGGGATCCAGACACCAAGGAACACAAGGCTCTGCTTTTCCTGCTTTTCCTCTTTTTTTTCTTCTCTTTTTCTTGTTTACACATTCGAAAACATTTTTTTTTATTTACTGGCTAAGTTAATGTTTGCCACGGACTATGTGCTTGAACGGGGAACTTTCATTACATGTTACTCGCACCCCTCTCTACGAGCGATGCCTTAATGGAACTGACTGTTTAATCAGGCCTTGCTGTCACCAGGCCTTGCAAGCCTCGACTTTTTGCCTTAGGTCTACGCCGTGGGATGGCACCCGCCCTCTGTTGTCCGATACGAGACCACTGTGACTACAGCTCCCACACTGCCTTGCGGCAGAAGCTTTCTTACAGGAGGGGCTACGGTGGGGCGGGACCGGACTTGGCTGGAGAACTAGGTCTCCCGAGCTGCACTGCGCCGGAAGACGCCACACACTCCTCTTCATTACAGGAAGTGCTCTGGGATCCGGATGTGGCGATGGATCTTCCTTCCGACTCCAGGACTCCTTGGATACGATGCCCTCCCCGCTTTCGTCCCTCCGTTTGACGGATCCCCCTCAATACCACGACCGAGAGAGCGGAGCCGACGACTGTCTCTTCCCGGGACCGCGAGGACAGCTCCTGGATGACGGAACTGAAGACCACCCATTGACATTAGCGCGCCAGCCGGCGAACAGACCGGAGGCACCTGGATGTGCTCTCTGTGAGAGAACGGAGTTCTACATATTGCTACACCCGGGGGGCTAGGATTCGGACCTTCCTCGCACCGTACGGATGTCAGCTGCCTGTCCCGCCTGCCTAGGCTCCACTATGACTCTGCGGTCTGTGAGTAGCTACCAGGTCCTTCCATGCTCAGCTCAGCACGTAGCTATCGAGGGTGTCATAGGCTCCCGTGTTGCTAAGACTGCTCCTTACATTCCACATGTTGCATGAGGCTCGAACAGTCGGCCGCACTATCAAGAGGACTACTGCTGTTGATTTAAGTCTGCTATGCCCTGAACTTTCTCTGTTTCGCTGTCACTGTCTTTGTATGTAGAGGTAGGTGATTGAGGGACTAGGGGACCTCCCAAGCCTGCTCAGATCTCCCCTGTTGAGCCACCTCCCTGGGCTGGGCTATGGGGCCACGAATCAGCGTGGCAAGACGGCTTACATATCCCCTGCGACCTCCCGAAGGGCGACCCCCTGGACACTGCTGACCCCGGTACCCAGGGATCCCTTGCCTCACGACTATCTCTTGTGCCATGAATAGTAGGACGCACACTCAGGCTAGATTTAAAGTTCTTTCATCTACCTGTTACTAGTGACGGTACCCTATGACACAGCGCATTGCACCTGTTGTATGGAGGTACAGTACACCTGAGGCCCGCAAATACAGGTCCCTTACGCTCCTGGCTCCGGTTACGCTGTACAGGACACTCAGTTGCACGTTTCTCCCTTGCTAAATTTTTTTTTTTTTTCTTCTATAGAATAGAAGGAATTGCTCTGGGGTGGCTAGTAGTGGTTTATGTTGATTAAGTTTATTTGTTACACCTAGGACATATAGACGTCTAATACTGTCTCCACCGTCTCCAGGTGGGATCGCTCCAACCCCCATACCAACGCGCGCGGTGGCTGGTAGGCCTATTGATTGGGCCTGCTCTCCCCGTTCGCGTTGTACCTCACCGACTCCCCCCTCCCCTCTTAGGTGAGTGGACACGTCTCCACGGGCCTACTCGGTTGCTTCCTTCCCTGTGCTAGCGCACATACATTACCCCTGCCCTCCCCCCTCCTTCCACCCCCCCCTACCCTTACGATGGATGCCCACGGGTGTACCTCACATGCTCTGAGCCGAACCCCGCCCCAAATGGCCCTCAAAGTTTACTCCCTGAATATACGGGGGCTCAACACCCCGGAAAAACGTTTGCGCTTACTTTACACTCTGCAAAAAGAGAAACCTCATATTGTACTGTTGCAAGAGACCCACTTTAGAACTGACTCCATCCCTAAGTTACATAACCATTACTTCCCGACTGTATTCCACGCCACTAACAACGAATCCAAGTCTAAAGGGGTCTCGGTCCTAGTATCCAAACACTGCCCTTTACAGGTTGTGGATGTCCAAAGGGACACATCGGGTAGGTACATTTTCCTCAAAGGGACTCTTCATGGCTCCCCCATCACGGTTGCGAATGTGTACGCCCCTAACTCACACCAAGTCCTATTCTTCAGGGACACACTTCGCCTCCTCACAGCCTTCCAGACGGGCATGTTGGTTCTGGGCGGAGACTTTAACGTGCCACTGGCTCCCCTTCTTGACACATCCAACGGCTCCACCACTTTACCGTACCGCGCTCTTAAGGCCATAAAATCCCAATTAGACACGCTCACCCTGCATGACTCCTGGCGTACACTGCACCCGAACGAAAAGGACTTCACATTCTTCTCTCCCCTACATAATAAATATTCCCGTATAGATTTTATCTTCCTCTCCCAGACGGACTTGCACATGCTCACCACGGCCACCATCGAACCCATGGTGCTCTCAGATCACCACCCGACCGCGATGACACTAAGGTGGCCGGGGCGGCGTCCTAGATCCGGGATCTGGAGGATGGATGACTCCCTCCTCCTGGATCCAGCGGACACGCATGCCATCTCGACCAGGCTAACTCAATTCTTTGACGAGAACGATGCGGGTGAGGTGCCGTCGACCACAGTGTGGGCGGCCCACAAATGCGTCATCCGCGGCGAAATTATCTCCCTGATGGCAAAGCGACATAGGCTCAGGAAGGCTCGCATAGACGATCTCTCAGATCGCGTGAGAACGCTGGAACGGGTTCACAAGCGTACCCTGGCGACTGACACCCATGAAGCACTCCTGACGGCCAGAAAGGCCCTATTGGGTGAACTTCACTCTCGACTACAACGAAAATTTGCTTTCACTCATAAATTGTATTACGAGTTCAGGAACAAGTCAGGGAAGCTTCTAGCCTCGGCTTTACAAAAGAAGAAATCAGCACTCACGATCCATGCAATCACTCCCCCGTCGGGTCCTTCGGTGCACAGGTCTGATCACATTGCTAGGAAATTCACGCACTATCTCTCTTCGCTGTATACCCTCCCGACGTCACACGCTGACACAGCCGACACGAGTCGCCCGCAACTTCTAGAAGACTTTCTAGCCACTTACGGACCACCCCCCGGCCAGACACCGGACATGTCACATCTAGATGCACCAATATCGGCTGCGGAGGCTCATTTAGCACTAAAACAACTTAAACCTGGGAAAAGCCCTGCCCCGGACGGCCTCACCTCCGGTTATTACAAAACGTTTGCGACTATATTGCTCCCGCGTTTCGTGAAGGCCTTTAATGGCATTCCTCTCCCCCCCCCACACTAGCAAAGACCTACTGGAGGCTCACATTACTCTAGTCCCCAAACCGGGTAAGGACGCTACACTAGTAACCAGCTACCGCCCGATATCCCTACTCAATGTCGATATAAAACTGTACGCAAAAATATTGGCCAATAGATTGCTCCCCTTCCTCCCCGACCTCATCTCGACTGACCAAGTTGGCTTTGTCCCCGGCCGTGAGGCCCGGGACAACACGACTAAAGCGCTTAACATCCACCACTGGCTGACCACGCATGACACGAAGGGCTTCTTCTTATCCCTGGACGCGGAGAAGGCGTTTGACAGGGTGGCCTGGGACTATATGTCGGCGGCCTTGCTCAAAGCGGGCATACCCACCCGCTTCCTTCACATGATAATGACTCTTTATGCCGCACCCACTGCCAGGATCAGGGTCAATGGCCTACTGTCAGACGCCTTCCCCGTCCACAATGGTACCAGACAGGGGTGCCCCCTCTCTCCCTTGCTGTTCGTCCTGTCCCTTGAGCCGTTCCTTCGGAGGCTCCGGGACAACACGGACATCGCAGGGATATCCATTAATAACACCACCCACAAGATTGCCGCATACGCCGATGACATACTGCTGTTCCTGACCAATCCCCATATTGCGCTGCCCAACCTTCTCAAAGACTTGCATACTTTTAAGACCCTCTCCAACCTCCAAATTAATTATAGCAAATCGATGGCCCTCAATGTTTCCCTTCCCCAGACTCAGGTGGATTTCTGCAAACAGCGATTTCCCTTTAAATGGGAACCCCATGATATCACTTATCTAGGCATTAGGCTCCCAACCCATCTGCCCGACCTGTACACTAGAAACTTTCTCCCTGCCCTACAAACTATCAAGGGTGATTTGCTCAGCTGGCACAGAGGACATTTCTCATGGTTCGGCAGGGCGGCCATCCTGAAAATGAACATTCTCCCTAGGCTATTATATTTAATGCAGGCGGTGCCGATTAAACTTCCCCCCGCGTTTTTTACTTCCCTCAAGACAGCCTGCAGATCCTTCCTATGGGCGGGTAGACCTGCTAGAATAGAATAGGATGGGACAGGCTCATCCTCCCAAAACAACTGGGAGGTATTGGACTACCAGACCTGGCCTATTACCACAAAGCCTGCCATCTCACCCGGGTTCTGGATTGGCACCTCCATGGCAATAGCAAGGCGTGGGTCGGGATTGAGGAGGCTTTTGTTGACATGCCCATCGCTAATACGCCATGGATCACCCCGAGATCCGTCCCCAGATCGGTTAAATCCCATCCGCTGATCAGTCCCACCCTATCCACCTTGAGGGCCACATACACCATGCCTGGCTGTGCTCCCTCCCCAGGGCCAATGACACCCCTTACCAGGAATCCCGACTTCCCCCCTGGCGTCCAAGCGCATGCCCGGTCAGGGATGAGAGACAGTCCAACGCTAAGAGCCCACCTCTTCTTTGAAAATGACACACTATTATCCCATGAGGGGATGGTCTCCAAATTCCCAACACACCACATTCCCCGGTTTCTATACTTCCAGCTCCGCCACTTCTTTCACAGTGCACAACCCCCTCTTCCCTGGAACAGAGAACTAACGCCGTTCGAACATCTCTGTTCTCGGGCAGAACCACAAAGACACATGATATCAACCCTGTATTCCCTACTTATCTCGGCCACCAAACCCAGAACCGAGGTTCATCGCCTGTGGGAGGCTGACTTATCGGAGAGTTTGACACCAGGTGACTGGGCAGAGGTTTTCCTACACATCCACAAGGGTTTCATTAATGTCTCTACGCAGGAGAACAGGTTCAAACTATACTCAAGGTGGTACAGGACCCCCGATAGGCTACATAAAATTTTCCCGAACACCCCCTCCACGTGTTGGAGATGTAACTCTGAAGAAGGGACCTTCCTTCACATATGGTGGGATTGCCCAGCCATCCAACCATTCTGGAAAGAGATCCATTCACTCATTTCCCACATCACCACATACACACCTGACTTCTCTCCGGCTCAATACCTGCTCCATCACACTCCCATCCCTCTATCCACATACCGGAAATCCCTGATGCTACACCTTATCAATGCAGCCACTGAATGCATCCCTATCCACTGGAGAGCAACTACCCCCCCCCCCCCACGGTAAAGGAATGGCAAGCTAGAGTTTCAAGAATCAAAGACATGGAAAGGATCATTCATCAATCTAAAGATATGCATGATAAATTTAGGCTTACTTGGTCATGCTGGACGCACTATAGAGAGTCTCTACAACTTATGGCCCCTGGTACACCCCCCACCCCCCCTCCTCTGATGACAAGCGCTGACTAAACCCATGAACTGAGGTCTCCCGCCCCGTCTGTGACCCCTTACCCGCCTTACCTACTGTAATACGAGCCACTCTGGTCCAAGCTTGACTCTACAATCCTCAATTCCTACAGTAGTGCCCTCCCGCCCACAGTGTGTCCCCTTTAGGGGTGGGCGGATGTTGGGTAGAGCCCCACTGGTCCGAGTGCTCCCTGTTGTATTGCATGTTGACCCGTCCCCTTCCCCTTGCCCCCCCCCCTTCCACCAGGCCCCCCCAGACTGGTTTAACGATACTGTTCCAGGTTTTTAGTTTAGGCAGGTATACTATCTGGAGAGGGGAACTCCCCTCCACCCTCCTGAATGTTACATCACCGATACAACGCTATCTGTTCATTGTAAGTTATTTGCATTCGTTTGTTTTATGGAATGCTACCTGAAACTGCTGTATGTACCTTTTGAACACCCAATAAAACATTTCTTGGAAAAAAATAAAAAAATTAGATGAAGTGAGTTAGACCTGCAAGGAACACACTGTGCACAGGTTCCTTGAAGGTAATTGGGACTCCTAACCTACATCCCCTCTTCTTCTCGGTCGATGAGACATGGCCTGCTGACACTTACAGTACTGTATATATGGAGCCTTGTTGGAAACAATGGTCTAAATCAGCTGAACAGATACTGAGCCAGTAAGCACCAGTGTGTTGGTTACTCCAGATTTCCACTAATTTTTCCAGTGTTCCCAATCCAGCTCCATTAGGTTCTTTAGCTAAGCTGTCCAGAGAGCCTCTACTGCCGACATACTGTGTAAGAAAAATGGCCACCACCAGGGCACTTTGCCCCTATTTATGACATTAGGGCCATACGTGCAGTATGTGGATAGCCCAGCTTATTTCTGAGTGAATGCAGGGGGCAGAAAAAAAAACTCTCTGCCCCCTGCATTTGGCACCCAGAACCTTCTGGACCACCCCTAAACTCCACTACTGTAGTGCTCAGGATGGCCCTGGAAGCTATTCAGTGTGCATGAACACTACATACAATAAATTTAAATCAACTCCTGCTTAGGGCCGCTTTCATGTTCTGTAAGATGGGAGTCACGGAAAGAGAGGATACCAGCAGGACTAGCTCACGCCCCAGTCCATTCCACAGGACCACCTTGGGGGGTTGAATTCTTTACCCATCACAGCTGTTACTGTCACAAGGGCCTTCAGGGACTTGACTCCCCAGCTAGGGATCATTCCCTGGACCTTTGTAGCACCCTATTTGCTTACAAGGCAATATATCTGTTAGCAGAGTCCCATTCCGTAGGGTCCATTGCTGACTAGCAGCATGTGTCCAGAGCGGGGGGGACCGAGTACCATTTCCTCCAAGCGTACAAAAAGCAAGTCTCTTAATTTCAGATGGAGCTGTTGAGAAGTTAACTGCTGTACATTTTGATTGTAAATTTTCTTTTTATTGAGATTTTTAACCATATTATACATAAACCATTGCACACCTGTATACTTACAATATAACATCATTAGGTTTTGATCAAAACTAAGTAGTGCACGAATAGAAGATGCATATCCTGTCAAACATCTATTGCTCCCTTTCAATAAACAGATAAATACAGTTGCCAGAGTATAAACCATTCGTCTTTTGTCTCCTGTGTCCCCTACTGTTCGAACAACAAACAAAAAAAAGAAAAAAAAAACAAAAGGAAAAAGAAAAACCCTCCTCAGTATAAGTTCAATACAGTCGAGGGCATTCCCCTCTGTGGTCCTATTCCAATCAAGATTTATACACCAGATATATCGATATATCTCCTGCTATATATGTAGCGTCCCTTTACTTTCAGTACGGACGCTATTTACATTTAGAGAAAAATATTTTAATTTTATCTCTTTCATAAGAGGAGAAAAAAAGAGGGGGAGGGGACATGCTAACCATAATATATTATGTAAATAGTACAGAAAAAATAAATAATTAATATTGAATATTAAATATTCATGGCTACTCAACATTAGGGTTACCTGTAGCCCAAGTAGGGAATTCATCCGATTTTCGAAATTCAGACCATATAGACCATGTGTCAAGAAACTGCTCCTCCTTTCCCATTTCCCGTGCCATTAGGCCTTCCAATTCTTTAATACGTTCTAGTTCCTTTGCCCATTCCCCCAGGGAAGGTATTGTCTCTGTTTTCCAATATCGAGGAATAACTACTCTAGCTGCTGCAATGAAGTACCTGAACACATCTTCTTTTACTTTCTTAAAAGGTCCCGGGATCATATTTAAAAGAGCTATTTTTGGAGAGGCATGGATTGGTGTTTCTCCTAATTTTCCATAGAGATCAAAGATTTGTTTCCAAAACATTCTTATCTGGGGACACTCCCACCAAATGTGTATCATATTCCCTTTTGATTTATTACAGCGCCAGCAGATATCAGATATTTCATGGTTGATTTGGTGCATAGTAGAAGGACACCTATACCATCTACTCATCACTTTATATGATTTTTCTTGCATTCTTGTATCTGTTGGCGCCTTAAGGGTCAAAATAAATCCTTTTTCCCAATCTGGTATAGCTATGTTCTCTTGAAGTTCTCTTTCCCATTTCTGTGTGTACGTAGGAAGATTTGATCGAGTTGCTAGCAGAAGAATAGAATATAGTACAGAGATTGAGTGTGTTATTGGCTCTTCTTGTAGAAGCAAAGCTTCAAATGTGGTTGGATCGGCACAGATATCTTGCTTTGATGGGATTGATCTTATATACCCTAGCGCTTGATGTCTCTGCAACCATTGTGTCGGGTTATGGTTTGTTCTTGTTGATGTGAAATCTACCAATGATACCGAGTCAGTCTGTAGAACTTGAGCAATTCGTCTGTGTTCTTCTTTATGCCAAGGCCCAAACGTAACTGAGTGTAGGGCTGGTAGAAAGTCTGGCGTTCCAAAAAAGGGGGTCATAGGGCTATGTTGTTTTGATATTTTATAGATAGGTATCAGGCGGTCCCATATGTACAGTGTTTGTCTAGTAAGATCTACCGGTATTGAATGCCCTTTTCTAAGATTACATGAGGTCCATGGAAGTGCACGTAAGTCTATAGAACTCATATGCCCTTCCAATTGAACCCATAATTTAGATTCAGAGTGGTGAAACCAATCAACAATACATGTTAGTATAGATGCCTTATGATATATAGAGACATCTGGTACTCCCACTCCACCTCTATCTTTTGGAAGAGATAATGTAGCGTAATTAATTCTTGACTGGTTTAAATTCCATATAAACTTAGAAAAGATCTGGTGGATTTTACGAAAATATGTAGCTGGAATATGGATTGGGATTGTTTGGAACAAGTATATTAGTCTAGGGAGTATATCCATCTTAAGAGTATTAATTCTACCAAACCATGAGAGTCTCTTGAATACATAGAATGCTAGTATCTTTTGGATTTTATTAAGTAGCGGAAGATAATTTAACGAATATAGTTGTGTCATTGAAGCTGGGAAACTAATCCCTAAGTACCGGATCGAATCTGGGCAGGACCTGAACGAAAAATCCTTTAATAGACGCTTCATTTTTGTTCGCGGTATGGATATATTAAGAAGTTCTGATTTATTACAGTTAACCTTAAAGTTACTGACTTCGCCAAATCTCTGAAATTCCAAAAGTATAGCTGGAAGGGAGGTATGTGGTTTTGTTACAAATATTAAAAGGTCATCCGCAAAAAGAGCTAATTTTTCTTGTAAAGGACCTATTTGGATACCAGCTATATTTTCATTTTGTCTCAATGCATTTGCAAGGTGTTCCATTATTATAACATATAACAATGGGGATAAAGGGCACCCTTGGCGCGTTCCATTGGAAATAGGGAAAGCTGGGGATAACGAACCATTCACCCTAACTCTAGCTGATGGTGATTGGTATAAAGACATAATCCTTGCTATCATATGTGGACCCAAACCAATCTGTATAAGAGAGGCTCGTAAGAACGCCCAGCTTACCCGGTCGAACGCCTTTTCGGCGTCGACAGTTAGTAGACATAGAGGAATACCTTGAGATTGAGCGTAATCCGTCAGCAAAAGAGTTTTAAGTGTATTGTCTCTTGCCTCTCGACCGCTAACAAAGCCGACTTGGTCTAAATGAATAAGTTTGGGTAGTAGTGATTGTAGGCGGCTAGCTATGATTTTAGAAAAAAATTTTACATCTACCCCAATTAAAGATATGGGTCGATAATTCGTACATAGTGACAGATCTTTATCTACTTTCGGAATAAGTGAAATGTGTGCTTCCAGAGTTTGTTTCGGAAATATTGAACCATTCGCTATAGAGTTAAATACCCGAGTCAAAAACGGGGTAAGCAGGGGAGAAAAATGTTTATAAAATTTTGGCGTAAAGCCATCTGGGCCAGGGCTTTTACCCCCCGGGGTGTTGGTAATAGCTTTGGCGACCTCTTCTTCAGTAATCAACATTTCCAGTTCTTCTACAACATTTTCTTCCAGCATAGGTAATGAGGTATCTGATATATAGGTTGTTACCTTGTCCACTTCGTTATCCAGTGGATTCAAAGCATGGTATGGAGGTATATTATATAAGGACTGGAAAAAATCGTTAAATGTTTTCATAATTAATGATGGTGAAGTTATTATTTCCCCATTTGGGCTCTGAAGCTTTGAGATAAAAGTAGGACTGCTGTACATTTTAATGCAAAGACTGCACGGACATCACCCTAAACCACTAGCAAAGAAACTAAAGCTTGCCAAATGGGAAGGGGGCTTCCTTTACCCGTATCTAATAAGTAGAACGTGGCAGAATAACCCTATCATAATGGAGATGATGATACCCTGTGCGCAAGAATGTACATCAAAGACATTTGCATTTATAGAGGTATGTAGTTTAGAGAAGGTTGAAAAACACTGATGTTTAAGACCGGCTATGTAGTAAGAGGCACATGCAATCAATAATAACACACTGTATGATTCTGCATAATTGTGTTTGTCTGCTATGGCGAAGCTCTCTCTAGTGTTGGAGAAGCTTTGTGGTTGGATACTGCAATGAAAAAAATAACCTCACATGTACCTCTGTATTTTTCCAGTAACATGCAGATACAGTTATATACATTATAAACAGCAGATGGCAGCAAACTCTTCTGTCACAACTGTGTTCAGAGTGCTCAGGTTGATTTTATAGCTCTATGTCATTACTGACCTAAATGTGTATATACTGATTAAAACTATTAAATATTATTTAGCGTGACCTGACATTTGTTTCAAGGGACAATTACACCAAAGGCAAGATCTAGCTGCGCATTTATTTTGCTGAATATAGATGATGAATGTTTTAGAAAAATCAAATCATCAGTAATTGAATATGCTCTGTAATTTCAGAGATGGACCAGCACTAATAAAATAACCTAACAAATATTCTGTCCTGACCAGCTGAGAATGTTTTCTCCTAAACATCAGTGTGATAATGATTTGCTTTTACAAAAATTGGAGGAAAGCTCCATAAGTATTTGTTGGTCTGCTTTTTCTAGAAAAAAGTTGGGCCTGCAGCAGAAAACGAGTGCCTCGTACACACGACATGAGAGCTTTTGGCCTGGAAAACCGGACGTGCCAAAAAAAAAAGAAAAGAGAACCAGCTCTCTTTTTTCCCGACAGTGTGATGGAGGTTACACAAGGCTGGGATTACCGATTAAAGCTCCACCGCAGTTTTCCTGTTGGGAAAACCTCTCGTGTGTAGGGGGAAAAACTTACAGAGCAGGTTCTCTAGGGACTTCTGACTGCTCCATGATTTGTGCCAGCTTGGTGACTCAAAGTACTGAGGCCATGTGATCAGAATACCAGGTAGAATAAAAAAGAATATAGTAAAGTGCTCTGTATAAGAAAAGTGTTACAATAGAATATATACCGTATTTATCGGCGTATACCGTGCACTTTTTTGCCCTTAAAATCAGGGCAAAATCGTGGGTTGTGCGATATACGCCGATACTCGCTTTCCGCGTTGTGTTTGAACTTTGCCGCCGACATATACTGAGCGCAGTACACTCGGGTACAGTCGGCCAGGCTCGGCTCCCCTCGCGGTTATGCGAGAGGAGCCGAGCGTGGCCGAGTGTACTGCGCTCGGTATATGTCGGCGGCGGCGTTTAAACAGCACGGGAAGCGGAGATCGGCTCAGAGACAGCGCGGGAGCAGCGGGGAGGACACCCCCGAAGGCCACAGACGGACTCCGGACCGGACAAGGCCGCCGATGAACGCCGGGCAAGACACCAAAACTGTATGTAATAATAAAAAATGAAAAAAAAATTCACGTCCAGAGTAGGGGTGCGTGCTATACATGGGTGCGTGCAATAGGCCGATATATATATATATATATATATATATATATATATATATATATATATATATATATATATCAGAAATATACAACAAATATAAAAGAGCAAAACAAAGTGGTAATTAAAGTGTTACTAAACCCACAACAGTAAAATAAGTCTGTATATGCAGTGAAGCATGCTTGTTATAATCACAGTGGAACCTAAGGGGTTAATCCTCTGCAGTGTATAAAAAAGCGGTTTGATCCTGTCTTCTCTGATCCTCCTCTTCTTTCACTATCCCCAATCTATCTGCTGATAGAACAGAGCCTTGGGGACAAGCTGCACATGCTTAGTTTGGTGGGTATTGCTTTTTTTTTTTCTTGGGAAAAGTGCATGTGATCAGCACAGGGCCAATCAGATCCAGATAGAGGGTCAGGGGTCCTGCCGCCTTATAGGACAATCAGGGGAGAATGAAAACTCCTCCTGCAAGCTTTAACTAAATACTGACAGAAGTCACACGACTGCTATATACTGCTGATGAGAAAAGATATTTAGCAGCTTATATTTACTAAAATAATTGTATTTCCATGTTCTGTGTACTGTGGGAGACCAGATATAGTAAATGCAGGGTCCTGGTTTTACGAACACTTTAAATATCAAATCCAATGAAAAAAGTCCCATACACAATCCAATTTCAATATGAGACCAATCAAACAAAATAGTTTAAAGTGCAGCAGGATAAATACTGTATGAATATGTGTGGTCTATGAAGACGGGATAGGTGTAACGCGTCAGATGAGTTGGTGATGTCATCATGCTGGGTGTGGTGAGGATTCCATTTTATAGAAGTTTGTGTCGAGCATGCACTACTACTTGCTTTCTCTACAGGCAATTTGAATACATTTATGTATTTCTGATATATGTATATATTCTAAGTATTGTAACACTTATTATACAGAGCACGTTACTATATTCATTTTACCTATTATTCTAAACCCATGTCCTTAGTACTTTGCTCTTTATATGTATATATTATAACACTTTTATTATACAGAGCACTTCACTATATTCTTTTTTGTATTTGTATAATTAGTGTGGTGAGTGCATTGTTCAATGGTAGCAGCTGTGTTTTTTTTTTTTTCTTTAAGCGTTTATGTTTTTTTATTTTGGGCTTTCTATTTTATAATAGCGCAGGGATTATTTTCACATTTTCAGAAAGAATAGGCTGTCACACAAATTGGTCCTGCTCTGTCAACGCATAGAGCAATTGATTATGTGTAGTATGCCACAATGCAGGTAAGCTGCAGCACGTTTTACGAGGCGGATGGGGTGCTTTAAATCGTATCTAATTTCAAGAACAGAAATTGAATTTTAGTTTACCAATCCTTGAAGAAAGTGAATGCATTTGTGTTAATTTTTTTGGGTTTTTTTTGGCCATTATTTTCACCATGTGAGCCACACACTTTTTGATTAATATGCTGCACTGTATAGAACACGGAGAATGTTAGGGCTACAGAACACGGAGCATGTTAGGCTACAGAACACGGAGCATGTTAGGACTACAGAACACGGAGCATGTTAGGACTACAGAACACGGAGCATGTTAGGACTACAGAACACGGAGCATGTTAGGACTACAGAACACAGAGCATGTTAAAAACTACAGAATACTTTCGTTATACCATAGGGGGAGGTGTTCTTTAGTTTAGAGGTATCCTGGGCAGAAAGATATGACTGCTAAAAGTGGATGTAAACCCACTTTCATCCTTTCTAAACTACTGCCATAGTTCTGATCTATAAGGATATACATGTCTCCTGCATGTATCCTTACCTGTCAAATGTCTCCCCTCTATCTGTTATAAGAACTCAAAAAACTGCAGATTCTGTGGGTGGGTCTGTTGTCTGGAGCTCTGTGGGTGGAGCATTGCCACCCTAGAACAAGGAGCATGTTAGAACTACAAAACACGGAGCGTGTTAGGACTACAGAACACGGAGCGTGTTAGGACTACAGAACACGGAGCATGTTAGGACTACAGAACACGGAGCATGTTAAAAACTACAGAATACCTGTTCCCCATCTTCATACCATAGGGGGAGATGTTCTTTAGTTTAGGTATCCTGGGCAGAAAGATATGACTGCTAAAAGTGGATGTAAACCCACTCTCATCCTTTCTAAACTACTGCCATAGTTCTGATCTATAAGGATATACATGCCTCCTGCATGTATCCTTACCTGTCAAATGTCTCCCCTCTGTTATAAGAACTAAAAAACTGCAGATTCTGTGGGTGGGTCTGTTGTCTGGAGCTCTGTGGGTGGAGTCGTGATGTCAGACTCCCCGCCCTGCTCTACACTCCCCTTGTCAACATGCATTTTTCCTGTGTATACCTTACACTGTATACACTGTATTCCTTACTTCTGCTATGATCACTAAGATCCAGAAAAGTAACCACATGACTTCAGAAAAGGAGTGGGGGTGGGAATTAAAAAATAATGCCCGTCTCCAGGCTAGTGCATGAGATATGTAAATAACCTGTCACTCACAGCAAGGGGGAGGAACGGACTAAGGTTTTTCTCCGTAAGTCTGTTTTATTTCACTGAACAATAAAAGAGGATTCCTCAGAGCTGGATAAACTCTGTGAGGCAAGACTGGGCACAGATGATAGGAAATCTTATACTGTATATTGTTACAGCAAAGTTACACTACGCCGCTGTAAGTTACAGCGGCGCATCCTTATCCACAAACACTTTCCGCTGTAACTTACGGCGGCGTAGTGCAATTGTTGTGGCGTAAGGCCGCGCAATTCAAATTACAAAGCTGTGGGCGTGATTTAATTTAAATCAACTTGACCCCACGTAAATTACGTATTTTTCGTATTCATCCGTGGAGATATCCCAGTGCGCATGCGCGAAGTCACGTCGAAAATAGTCAATGAAAACGACGTGAACATAACTTACGCAATTCCCTATTCGAACGGTTTACGCAAACGACGTGAACAACGGAAAAATCAACGCTGGCCCGACGTCCATACTTAACATTACGTACGCCTCTATACAGCAGGCGTAACTTTACGCCGGACCTATGCTTATGCAAACAGCGTAAAAACACTGCGCCGGCCGTACGTACATTCGTGGATCGGCGTATCTAGCTCATTTGCACATTCGACGTGGAAAATATACGGAAGCGCCCCTAGCGTAAATATTAAACTTAAATAGGATGGCGTATCTATGCAAAAAAACGGCGTTTCTTGTCTTGTGGATACAAAACAAAGATACGCCGGCGCAGATTTGAAATTACGGCGGCGAATCTGGAGATATGCCACCGTAATTGTTTGTGTATCTGGCCCCCAAAATTCAGGTTTACATCCACTTTAAGATTATAATTCAGAGTGTACACAACATTTCTAATTGCTGACATTCTCAACAGGCACTTATCAAAATCTTTCAGTTTTATATTTAACAGACTAATAGAAGTTTATTGTTGAGTTTATTTACACTTTATCAATGCACTGAAATGCACGTATGCACTGTATTGGCATTTGTTCCGTGTGGTGTGAATGAACTTATTTTGAATCTTGACCGAATGGCATGTAATGTATATAAATTCATGGTGGCAGCAATCTGACTACGGGCATGTGGTGCATGGGAACAGAGTCCTGCAGCTCCCAACTCAAACATGCTGGTTCAGATCTGCTTCTAATCTTCATGTAGTCAGGAATAAACAGGAAGGGGCGTCATGAGTGGAATTGGCAGGATCAAGAGATCTTTACTGGGTTTTACATACATGAAAAGGATTTACTACGGTCATTATAAACAACAAAGGAAACAAATCCCCTGTTCAATTTAAGATATACACTATAAAAATTGTAGAGGTTTACCACTGACTGTTCTACAGAAGAATAATAAAAAAAAATATCCCTCTCTTAAGTGCAAAATTAGAGTATCTGTCTCCTGAAGTGTAAGTAAAATCATATATTTTTTTTTTTTTTACTGGCTTAGAGTGGAGGGGGACTGGAAACCCTGAAAGACTCTCCACTACCCTTTCACATTTGTTCTGGTTGGTTAGCTTTCTAGCAAGGAAATATTAAATTACCAGGTTGCCAGTTTTGACGTACCAATAAACATGTCCTTCATGTCAATGACTGTATTAAGAACACTAAAAGCTCTCTGGTATTCAGATTTTTATCTATTGCTGGCTTATCACGAAGAGCCTGTCCATTACAGAATCAGATACATTATTTGTAAATGACCTGAAAGCCTTTTACAACATAAGAAAAAAAATAAAAATCACCCCATGCTGCGATTTCTCGTTATTATTTCATTTTCAGTCAAGGGAGTATTAAAATCCTGAGAAAGCTCCAGGAAATGCTATGTCCTTGTTGAAAAGCCTGACAACCTGGAGATTTAATTAAAATTCTAGGCGACTTCATAGAAATTGTACACTGTACTGTACCAGTATGTCTTAAGAACGTGGATGGTGACCTTTTCATAATGTAGAATCAGCATAACGCTTTCAGTGAAAACACAAATTATGTTTATATGTGCAATAGAATAGTCTACACAAAATATCAATATTTTACATTTTCTCTAGGATTATGACCAACATCATAGAACTGGGAAATCAGACAGATGTGGGAATGATGGAACTTGATAGGTAAGAAGGTATGCATATTGAAGAGCTCTAATTATTGCCATCATGGAAAAGTAACACCCATTGGTACAACCAACAAGCACATTCCAGGATACAGAATAGTGTAAAAAAAAAATAATAAAAATAACCCAACATGATGACCCCTTTAAAAATCACTCAGCATGCACCTCTCCCCCGAAAACCTGGAAGAAAAAAAGAACTGAGCTTTCCCATGCCCACACATATGATGGATACGGCCACAACATGGGCTGGAGGATATAAGGCAAGTGTTTGCAATGATTTCTGGAATGATTGGTGAGCTATTAATATGTTTTAGGGACTATTTAATTTGAGGGTATGTACAGCCAAATCGGAAGAAGGGTTTAGGAATTGCAGCTCTTAATAGCCAACCCACCTTTTTCAAGGGACCACGTAATTGGACAATTGAATCAAAAGCCGTTTTATGGCCAGGTGTGGGCTATTACTTCACCATTTCTTCATCAATTAAGCAGGTAAAAGGTCTGGAGTCGATTCCAAGTATGGTAATTGCATTTGGAATTTATTGCTGTGAACCTACATCAGGATCTGTCCAAGCAAGTGAAACAAGCCACGGTAAGGCCTCAAGGCCATCAAAAGGCAGCAATGTTAGAGTGGCCAAATCAACAGTTTGGTACATTATGAGAAAATAAGTAAACACTGGTGGTGGTGGTGGATGATCACAGGATCCTCTCTATGGTAAAGAAAAAGTCAAAGTCTACAATGAAGAGAAGACTTTATGAGAGAAAATACAGAGGGTTCACCACAAGATGAAAACCATTCATAAAGCCTGAATAGAAAAGCCTGATTAGACTTTGCAAAAAAAAAAAAAAAAGCCAGACCAGTTCTGGAAAAGCATGTGTTGGATGGATGAAACTGATTAATCTGCACCAGAATGACGGGAAGATAAAAAAAAAAAAAAGGAAACCCAGTGTTTGGTAATGTCCATGGGTTCCAGACTTTAGGCAGTCATTGCCAGTAAAGGATTCTCAACAAGATATTAAAGAACATTTATGAAAATATTCATTCATCCAATTACATTTGAGCCCCTGAAAATTGGGGGGACCATGTATAAAGATGGTTACAGTTCCTAAAATTGATATAAAGTTGAAAGTTTGCATTTTAAATTAATGTGGATTCTTTCATTTTAATTTTATTCTGGTGGCATACAGAGCCAAAAGTATGAAAATTATGCCAGTGTCCAAATATATATGGACCCAACTGTATCCAGTTGTACTGTATGCAAACAATGGTGTTTGACAAACACACGCTCACATACATCTATGCAAGTTTCATTTGGAAGCAGTGGTTAACCCCATGAGGCGCTGTGGATTCTACCATCTAATCTGTGGAGAGACGCGGATTCGTTCCCAACACCCCAAAGGATCAGAATTTCCTGCTATGCCTGTTTAGACTACTCCTGAAAGGGATTAGTCACAGGCTTTCTGGTAAGCCATGGGTCTTCAAACTACGGCCCTCCAGTTGTTCAGGAACTACAATTCCCATCATGCCCAGTCATGTCTGAATGTCAGTGTGTCACAATGCATCATGGGATATGTAGTTCTACAACAGCTGGAGGGCCATAGTTTGAGGATCCCTGTGGTAAGCCTTTATTTCTACTGGTGTTGGGCCACCGATGTCTGAAATCTCCCTCCTTTCTCACCTAATTGGACTTTCATTGTTTGCATCTTTTCATCACCTGCATTGGAAGGGGCTAAGAACTCCCAGCTTTTTTCTGTGGACTGTATTTGTTTTGCACCTCATATGCTGAATTGGTCCCTTTATTTTTACACTGTTTATCTGTTGATATTTATAAGTACTTTATGCTCAGTGCCATATTAATGGGCACAGTGTTATAACAACCTATGCATTTATAGATTTTGTGTATTCACATATTGATTGTTACCATTTATAGATTAACACTGTTTACACCTGTTACTTTAGATACTTATGTGGTATATGCTGTCCAGCGCTACACTGTTTTTGCACATTGTTCTTTACACTTTATATCCAAGTTGTAGTGTTTAGCAGCAGGACGTCCTTCTCAGGACCCTATCTTAATTGTTTCTTCTTTACTAAGCGCAAATTATTCCCATTCCCTTTCTTTTTACACATATCATTACAGTGGAAGTCTCATTTACCTTGCTAGAATTGTAAGGGTCATTAGTCAGGATCTTCACATCACTGGAGACTGTTAGTATTTTACTGTCAGCTATAAATAGTGTGCTGGATTAGGCACATTCGTGTCACTTACTATGGGATTTATTTACTAAACCTGGAGAGTGCAAAATCAGTCTCACTTCTGCATAGAAACCAATCAACTTCCAGTTTTTTTTGCCAAAGCTTAAAGGGGTTGTAAAATATTTTTTTTTTTCTCCCTAAATAGCTGCCTTTACCTTAGTGCAGTCCTCCTTCACTTACCTCATCCTTCCATTTTGCTTTTAAATGTCCTTATTTCTTCTGAGAAATCCTCACTTCCTGTTCTTCTGTCTGTAACGCAACACTGTAATGCGAGGCTTTCTCCCTGGTGTGGAGAAAGCCTCTCGAGGGGGGAGGGGGCAGGGCGCCCACTAACACACAGCTTCTTTATCTGCAAAGTAGAGTGTCCCGACTTGCCTGCTCGCCCCCTTCCCCCTCAAGAGGCTTTCTTCACACCAGGAAAAAAGCCTCCCATTACAGTGTTGAGTTACAGACAGAAGAACAGGAAGTGAAGATTTCTCAGAAGAAATTAGGACATTTAAAAACAAAATCTAAGGATGCGATAAGTGAAGGAGGACTGCACTAAGGTAAAGTAAGCTATTTAAGGGAAAAAAAAATGTTCCCCCTTTACAACCCCTTTAATTGAACAAGCTGAAGTTAGGAGCCAATTGGTTTTCTCTACAGAAGACTGATTTTGCACACTCCAGCTTTAGTAAATAAACCCCCATGAGTTAACTTGCTGTCAGAAGGCAGGACAGACAGTGGCAAGGTATTTACACTATATAGAAGATGTCGATCAAGAAACTGGATTGCAGTCGTGTGGAGTAAAACATGGTCTGGACTCTGTAGATTTGCCAAATAAAGAGTGGTGAATGTACCACAACAGTGTACAGACTGGATGTGTGCAGTAAAGTACAGAATAGAGTACTGTATAACCTGCAGTGTGTGTGTATGTGTGTGTATGTGTAAAGCAGTGTGGAGTTCTGTGGAATTTGTAACAGTGTGCAGCATGGAAAATTTTACATACAGCAGTCTGCATAGTGAAGAGGCAGCAGTAAAGAGATTAGGAAAATAGGATTTTTGTGCTCACCGTAAAATTCTTCTCTGAAGTCCATGGACGGCCACAGCTTCCTTACAATCTTGACTGTGGGGTTATGTTCCTTCTATCAGGAGAGAATAGTCCTCTCCTAATAGACAGAACATAACCCACTTGTCAAGACTAAATGAGCAGTGTCCATCCATGGATGAAAGAGAAAGAACCTTTTAAAATACTACACTTTGAGAGACGCCTCTTCTCTCTTCCCTTACACTGGGTGATTAAGGGAGCCGGAGTGCCGTGTTGGGATTTTCTGGAGGACTCTCTAGATCTGGATTTTTGGTCAGATGTTAGCAGCCAAACTGGGAGTCAACTGAACAGCTTGTGAATTTAAGAGTACCCCACTGCTGGTTGTGACTCCCTCTAACAGGGGTTAATAGATTACGGTAAGTGCGCTGTGCAGCTGTATGTTGGTGGCAAGGAAACTCCTTTACTTTGGTGGATAAATATCACATTCTTATTTAGACCAGTTCATCATCCGTTGACTTTTTATAGCATATTTAGAAGCACATTGGGGGTTATTTACGAAAGGCAAATTAATTTTGCACTACAAGTGCAAACTATAAGTGCAAAGTGCACTTGAAATTGTACTGAAAGTGCAGTAGCTGTAGATCTGGGGGGGACCATACAAGGAAAAAAAAAAAAAAAAAAAAAGCATTTTAGCTTGCACATGATTGGATGATAAAATCAGCAGAGCTTCCTTTCATTTCAGATTTACCCCTAAAATTTACAGCGACTGCATTTACTGTGCGTTTATTGCACTATTCACATCTCATTGGTGGAATATTTGTCATATTAAGTTATTCGGAGGTCATTATTTAATCACATTAGCTACATACACACATTAAATTGTGACCGTGGTTTATATTACTTTAAAATTAACCAAATACAGAGAACAGATTGACATGGAGCTACTGGGTGATTCAGCTCAAACACACTAAAGTATTTAGGGAAGATGGACTCTTAACATAAGCACATATAAAAAATGTGTGTTGGTTTAGCATTAGAGTTAAAAAATTGGAAACAGTGACATGCAAGGAAAAAAACCACATTTAATTTGTTTGTATTTTTTTTATTTAAACTTTTCTTTTACAGATCAAATCATTCGGCTCGTATTCAAAGCTGTAGATGGAGAGACATCAGGGCACATTACACAGGACATCAGACATCCACAAGCCTTCTGAAGGTTTTCTGTGTAGTCTTCACTAAAGTGCACGACCCTAATGTGTCATATCTATTACAGTGAATAGAGCCCTTTCATTATCACAAAACACCACATCCATTCAGCATCTAGCATTCGCAAGATGCTGTAAAATAAAAAGCTAGAAAACCATATGCAGAAATACAAAATGTGTCTGAAACAAACAAAAAAAGGGCACTGAAGGACATGGTGGCATCCATCAAAGATGATTCAACCTATAAAGACGCATGCCAGTTATTACAACATTGGTTTGCATTTTCTAATCTCTGATCAGCAACTAAAGCCAAATAAATTTAAATATGACCATGTGACATTCAATGAATGCCACCTTATCCCTCATAATGGTCAAAAGATCATTGCAGTTTTTATCACTAGAAAGGTCAGTAAAAAAGCATCGTCATAATCTCTGTGACTTTGACACCCATGGGCGGTTTGGAAAAATGCCTTGCCCTGGGTCCACTAAAGTTGTTTATGTGGTTTTCATAATTACAGTAGTTTATTGAAAGATTTCCTCCTTTATAAAAAATAAAAATGGAGCTGGAAGCTTGGATTTCATACATTTTACAATGATCTACATTAACAGTAACATTTCTTTGGGTAATCAGTTCGAGAATGCACCGAAAAGTACTACAACTGCGCTGGAAATTTGAGGTTTGGTGGGACCTGGTCTGGCAAATTATGGTTTACATTTTTCATTTATGCTGAATCTTCCTATATAGAAAGAGCAGAAAAGCGCAAGTTGTTAGCAACTGAACTCAGAGGCTGGGAGAAAAAATAAAATAAAAATACCAGCCAATACCACTATGGGGCCTACTGACAACCCATTCAAAAACCAAAGGAAGTGGCCATGATGCATTTAAAAGACCAAGTCCCAATAAAAGCTTACATTTCATTGCTTGTGGAAATATGTAAATTCCTTTGAAATGTATGTACGTACCTTTAGAACAAAGAGCTCAGAAGGTTTAAAAAATGCCCTCTTGGAGAGAAGGTGGAAGCCGTGCCTTTCCAGGTGCTGTTAGACTACAGAGTAGCTTGGCCTGGTGTCAAAAAGTTACTCTTTAGCCCAACACAGACTGTGCTCAAACAATGGTATAAACTGTGCTTAGAGACATCCCTTCATTAGAAAACAGTAAGTAATCAGGACATAATTTATGTGATCGTACATGAACAGTATTTAATATATAAATGCCCCGAGTCATGCCAGTTTATTATAGAAATACTAAAAATATCCCTAAAATACGCATTAACGCCCCATATACAGTAAAACAGATCTAATATGGCCAACTTTAGTCTGTCCACATTTGGCAACTATAAGAAAAGGCATTAATGTGATATAGGCTGTTTAGAGCAAGGGTCAGCATCAAAACTAAATGCAGTTATGTCATTGAAAAGGTTTTTTCCCACCAAATATAAATAATTAAAAATGGTGAAGTGATTTTTTTTTTTTTTAAAGAGAAGAAATGGCAGGCTGCTTTAAATGAGTTAATGGAAGATATGTGCAATAGGTATGAAAAAAAAAGAAATTATAAACGGTGCAACTTTTCACTTAGAAATTCTTCTACACTGTCTGTGTTCCATTTGGTGATGCTGAGTTCTTCAGAGATGTTCCCGTTGTCATCCAGCAACTTCAGTACAGGATCAGAGCCACGCACATACTGTGTGCAGAAAAAAAATTCTTATACAACAAGATCAACAGGAGGTCAAACTGCTAAAAACAGACTAGTTTCCACATTTTAAAGTAATCATATAATTGCAAACTGTCTCATAATGTGTATGTAGATTTAATCAGCTTGCAAGAAGTAGATTAGCCAACACTTTCTAATTCAGCAATAAAATGCTTATACTTATAGCAGTTGTATACCCACCCGCACATAAAAATATAAACACACATGCCACAAACCCTGCAAGGCAAAGGCACAATGAGCTAGTATGCACCGTAAATACAGTCTGCCATAAAATATTGCAACAACTGCCTTTTTATTCTGTAGGCTCTCTGTTGGCGGACCCCAGAAGAGGATCGGGGCCCCCCTGTGCATAATCCGGGCACAGAGGTAATTTACATACATGTTAAAAAAAAAAAAGCACAACCTTTACAACCCCTTTAAGTGGTTAAACTGACCTAATTTAAAGACAGAAGTTCATTCCTTTCACCTAAAAGAACTACATGTTACAATGTTTCTCTTTATCTCCACCTTAGGGCCCTTTCACACGGGAGGACCGTATGTCTGCTTTTTCATCCATCCGTGTACGGATGAAAAAGGGACATACTTTGGTCCATATGAGATTGCGGGTGTCGCTGATGAACATCTGCCGACACCTGATCTCGCCCGCTTCCGCATTCCTCAGACTCTGTGGACGGAGGAAAACCATCGGATGAACACGGACAGACGGTCCGTGTTCATCCGATCCCCCCATAGGGACCGCCCTGTCATCTGCCGGCTCAGCGGGGATCCATGGAGCGATCCCCGCTGAGCAAGCGGAGGTTCACGGGGCGGATCATCACTAATCTGCCCTGTGTGGAAGGCCCCAAAGTGATGCTGTGATAAAACTTGGCAGGCTGCCTGATTTTTTTTTTGGTCATAAGGGAGCAGACAATTCAGCACTTACTACATAGAATCGGGAAAAATACATTTTAAGACCATGAGGAGAGTTGACTCATTCTGTAGATTATTTAACGAGCAATTGTGCAGCTCTAATTTACACACACACACACACACACACACACACACACACACACACACACACAATATACACTTATTGGGATTGCTGTGTTTTTTTATTGAACCAAAAGACATGTACCAAAATGCATTGGACAACATTTATAAAGAATTTTTCACAATTTCTGGTTTAAATGTTTTTGTTTAGATTGCAAAAAATAAAAAACCCAGTGGTGATATCAAATACCAGAAAAAGAAAGCTCTATTTGTGGGAGAAAAAAAAAAAAAAAACACATATGAAATTTTGCTTGGGTACAGCGATACATGACTGCGCAATTACAAGTTAAAGTAGCGCAGTGCTAAAAAAAAAAAAAAAAAAGGCTTGGTCATGAAGGGGGTAAAATCTTCCTAAGCTCAAGTGGATAAACAATACATATTTGGCATGCCAAGTAAGGGGAATGATTTTAGCAAGGCAGTGAAAGCTTTGCTGGTTGAAAATGTAAGGCATCAGTTTATCGTCATTTTGCACCTGTGCTTAATTTTAGGTCTTGACAAGTTTCTCATTTTTTTTTAGGCTCAGTTTCCACTACTGCGACTCGACACATGTGAAGTCAAAATCCATGCATTTCAATGGTCCCATTTCTAATTGGTGCGACTAAAGTTGCAGCGACGCCAAAAAAGGTTTTTGCACTACTTTGTTCCAACTTCGGTGCGACTTGTTCTCCAATGGTTCTCACCAGTCGCATTGCAAAGTTGCACTGTAAATTGCGCAACTTTGGGGTCGCACTAGTGGAAACAGAGCTTTACTCCGCTTATTCTTACTGTTCATATTGAGGAAATATGGGAGATTATTTTGTATTTGTGCGCACAAAAAAAAAAAAAACACCCCCCCCCCCCCCCAAACATTGAATAAACTGTAGCACCAATATGTGAAACAAAGTGCTTTTCACAAAATGTACGCTTTTGATTTTAGGCCCTTTCACACGGACGGATAGAATGATGCTTTTAGCTGTGGATTTTCTAGTTTTCTACCGCAGCTAAAAGCACAATGCTTTCCTATGGCCACGTTCACAAACCATGTTTAGCTGCGATTTAGTTACATGCGGTTTGGTGCGAGTAAAAAAAAAATATATAGAATTTAATGAATCCAAGTGCGATTTAGCGCAGCTATATGCACATAACCGCAGGTAATCGCAGTATTTTTTGTCAACTGCAGATAGCAGCGCGATTCAAGGGACCAAAAAAAATGAAAAGGGTTTATATAACCGCACATAGACGCATGTAATCGCAATGTACAAATGCAGCTAATCGCAGTGCCCGGAACCTTGAATTTCACAGAACATTAACATGCTTTTAACTGCGGCAAAAACAGTTTTTCGTGTGAAAGGGCCCAACTTTGTTTATGTAAAATATGTGCATTTTCACATGTCGGAGCAAAAACGGTTTCGGAACAAGCAGTTTCAGAGAAATAAAGACATACCTTGATTTGCAGACCCTTGAAAAGCTTGGGCTTATCACTCCTGACAAAAGCTGCAAGTACAACCAAAACAAAAGACGATGAAACAAAGAACTTAAGAGTAAAACATTTAACAAAGAACATCTATTTGACGCCTTCACCGTTGAAAGGGTTTTTATTTTATCTGTTCGATAAGTGCAAAAAATAATAAAAAATAAAAAATAAAACAGCCAGTCTCAAGTCAAGGAGGGGATATGGAGATTGAGAGGAGTCCCGATTTCTTCAGAACTGAAGATGGGTCTGACCCCAAAATACACATTGCTGCCATGTCAAAAAGAGGAAGATGAAAGCACACTACATTTTTGTCACACCAACGTCAATTTTCTGTACTTGCGGCACATTTAAAAGGATCAAACATGAAATGTGCAGGATATTCTGGAGATGTACAAAATGCACATATCTTTATAGCAGTGGTTCTCAACCTGGGGGTCAAATGACAATTTTCCAGGGGTCACCAAAACCTGGCTGTTCCTGAAGCCCGCACTGCTCTTCCAGCCTTTTCGCGGCCACCCAGCAGGGCTGTCCCTTGAGCCCGTTGCTGCCTAGCTGGGCTGTTCCCGAAGCCCGCAGTCACCAATTCAGTTCACAGCATGGCTGGGAGGCAGAGACTAGAGGTCAGATGACTGGTGAGGAATGTGAAGTGGGAAAGGCTGGAGGAGACCCTATCTTCTGATTTCAGCATAGGTGTCACCGCAAAGCTGGAGACACAGTGAGTAACACTACCTGTGATTATAGTTTCCATTAAAAGTCCCCACTACAGTTCTCAGATCAGCAGATGACCGATCAGAACTCCCCCCAGCATTGGCACTCTTTCCAACTCCCCCACACCAAGGAGTAAGAGAAGTAGGATTGTCCCGATACCACTTTGAGACAGAGTACAAGTACCAATACTTTTTTCCAAGTACTCACCGATAGTTTTTTTTAAATGTCATGTGACAGTATTTTTTTTTACATTTTTTTATTTTTTTTACAGTGTTTTTTTGGGGGGGGGGGGGGGGGGGGGGGGGGGGGGGGGGGGGGGGGGGGGGGGGGGGGGGGGGGGGGGGGGGGGTAAATGGGGGGGGGGGGGGGGGGGGGGGGGGGGGGGGGGGGGGGGGGGGGGGGGGGGGGGGGGGGGGGGGGGACTACATCCGGGGGGATTGGGGGGGGGGGGGGGGGGGGGGGGGGGGGGGGGGGGGGGGGGGGGGGAGTGGGGGGGGGGGGGGGGGGGGGGGGGGGGGG
>JAJQKJ010000925.1:172500-182646 GCA_029574335.1 Rana kukunoris | reverse complement strand
CCCCATAACCCTAACACTAACCTTTCCCAATAACCCTAACCACTACCTTTCCTCATAACGCTAACACTAACCTTTCATAAACCCATAACACTAACCTTTCCCACTAACCCTAACACTAACCTTTCCCATTAACCCTAACACACTAACCCTTACCAAAACCCTAACACTAACCTTCCCCATAACCCTAACACTAACCTTTCCCAAAACCCTAACACTAACCTTCCCTGTAACAATAACACTAACCTTCCCCATAACCCAACACTAATCCTCCCCATAACCCTAACACTAACCTTCCTCATAACCCTAACACTAACCTTTCCCAAAACCCTAACACTAACCTTCCCTGTAACAATAACACTAACCTTCCCCATAACCCAACACTAATCCTCCCCATAACCCTAACACTAACCTTCCTCATAACCCTAACACTAACCTTTCCCAAAACCCTAACACTAACCCTCCCTGTAACAATAACACTAACCTTCCCCATAACCCAACACTAATCCTCCCCATAACCCTAACACTAACCTTCCCCATAACCCTAACACTAACCTTCCCCATAACCCTAACACTAACCTTCCCCATAACCCTAACACTAACCTTCCCCATAACCCTAACACTAACCTTCCCCATAACCCTAAGGCGGCGTACACACGATCGGATATATCCGATGAAAACGGTCCGCGGACCATTTCCATCGGATATGTCCGATCGGGAGTTTGATCCGATGGCGTGTACACACCATCGGATCAAATTCCCCGCCGCCGGACGGCTCTGGTAACGTGGCGGTGACGTTGACGCCGCCGCTGTCACACCACGTCACCGCCACGTCACGCACCAGAAGTAAAAGACTTCGCCGCATGCGCCGAATCCATTCGGCAGCGGGCGGCGGCGGTGGGGGCCGACATGTTGTGGTAAGTGTACTAACCAGCAGACTTGTCGGGGGAAGATTACACCGGATAGAATTTCAAAGCATGCTTTGGAAATTGTCGGGTGGAGAAATTGTCCGCTAGATCATAACACGAGCGGAGATTGTCTGCTGAAACGGTCCATCGGACGTTTTCAGCGGACATATCCCCTCGTGTGTACGCCGCCTTACACTAACCTTCCCCATAACCCTAACACTAACCTTCCCCATAACCCTAACACTAACCTTTCCCATAACCCTAACACTAACCTTTCCCATAACCCTAACACTAACCTTTCCCATAACCCTAACACTAACCTTTCCCATAACCCTAACACTAACCTTTCCCAAAACCCTAACACTAACCTTCCCCATAACCCTAACACTAACCTTTCCCAAAACCCTAACACTAACCTTCCCTGTAACAATAACACTAACCTTCCCCATAACCCAACACTAATCCTCCCCATAACCCTAACACTAACCTTCCTCATAACCCTAACACTAACCTTTCCCAAAACCCTAACACTAACCTTCCCTGTAACAATAACACTCTGTAATGATTGCATTAGCCCTTCCTGTATTCCTAACACTAAGGCACGCAATTCCAGATTGTGCTAAAATTGTGACAAAACTCACGGCGCGGGTTTAGGCGCCATTCATCCTTAATGACAAATCAAACGCGGCGCTAATTTGCCACAATTATCGCACGACACAAAAATGCATAAATGGCAGCAAAACCACCGTGCAAAGTTCGATGTCCAAAAAGGGTGTAGCACCTTTTTTTTGTTGCATTTTTTTTGCACGTAGACCCCCCAAATGACACGCCCATTTCATAGAATTATTTTTGAGCGTTTAAAATGTAATTAACATTTCGGGTGACGTACAATTTCCCTTTTCATTGGATAATTATCACAGGCAGCGCCCGCCTCATCGGTTTTCGTCCAATACATTTTTATTGATTTTTTGTTTTGCGAATTACATTTTATGGAAATTGTAACGAATAATAGCATTTTAAATGAGAAAAAAAATATAAGATCGATACACGTGACGTGAGCAAATAAGTCCAGTCTCATAATTTTTTTAAAAGGCGTAACACGTAGGGGTCAAAAGCAATTATTTATTATTATTATTATTATTATTATTAGTAATAAAAATGTTATTGTTTTTTTGGTGAATTAAATTTTAAAGAAATTGTAACGAATAGTAGCATTTTAAATGAGAAAAAAAAAAAGATCGATACACGTGACGTAAGCAAATACGTTTGGTCTCATCATTTTTTAAAAGGGCGTAACGTGTGGGGGTCAAAGGCAATTATTTATTATTATTAGTAATAACATTTTTATTGTTTTTTTTTGTGAATTTCATTTTAAAGAAATTGTAACAAATAATAGCATTTTAAATGAGAAAAAAAATAAAAGATCGATACACGTGACGTGAGCAAATAAGTCCAGTCTCATAATTTTTTTAAAAGGCGTAACACGTAGGGGTCAAAAGCAATTATTTATTATTATTATTATTATTATTATTATTATTAGTAATAAAAATGTTATTGTTTTTTTGGTGAATTAAATTTTAAAGAAATTGTAACGAATAGTAGCATTTTAAATGAGAAAAAAAAAAGATCGATACACGTGACGTAAGCAAATACGTTTGGTCTCATCATTTTTTAAAAGGGCGTAACGTGTGGGGGTCAAAGGCAATTATTTATTATTATTAGTAATAACATTTTTATTGTTTTTTTTTGTGAATTTCATTTTAAAGAAATTGTAACAAATAATAGCATTTTAAATGAGAAAAAAAAAGATCGATACACGTGACGTGAGCAAATAAGTCCGGTCTCCTAATTTTTTAAAAGGGCGTAACGCGTAGGGGTCAAAGGCAATTATTTATTTTACATTTTTATTATTATTATTAGTAATAACATTTTTTTTTGTGAATTTAAATTTAAAGAAATTGTAACGAATAATAGCATTTTAAATGAGAAAAAAAAGATCGATACACGTGACGTGAGCAAATAAGTCCGGTCTTATCATTTTTTTTAAAAGGGCGTAATGTGTAGGGGTCAAATGCAATTATTTATTATTATTATTATTATTATTATTAGTAATAACATTTTTATTGTTTTTTTTGTGAATTTAATTTTAAAGAAATTGTAACGAATAATAGCATTTTAAATGAGAACAAAAAGATCGATACACGTGACGTGAGCAAATAAGTCCGGTCTTATCATTTTTTTTAAAAGGGCGTAATGTGTAGGGGTCAAATGCAATTATTTATTATTATTATTATTAGTAATAACATTTTTATTGTTTTTTTTTTGTGAATTTAATTTTAAAGAAATTGTAACAAATAATAGCATTTTAAATGAGAAAAAAAAAGATCGATACACGTGACGTGAGCAAATAAGTCCGGTCTCCTAATTTTTTAAAAGGGCGTAACGCGTAGGGGTCAAAGGCAATTATTTATTTTACATTTTTATTATTATTATTAGTAATAACATTTTTTTTTTGTGAATTTAATTTTAAAGAAATTGTAACGAATAATAGCATTTTAAATGAGAAAAAAAAAGATCGATACATGTGACGTGAGCAAATAAGTCCGGTCTCATCATTTTTTAAAAGGGCGTAACGCGTAGGGGTCAAAGGCAATTATTTATTATTATTATTATTAGTAATAACATTTTTATTGGTTTTTTTTTGTGAATTTAATTTTAAAGAAATTGTAACGAATAGTAGCATTTTAAATGAGAAAAAAAAAAAAGATCGATACACGTGAGCAAATAAGTCCGGTCTCATAATTCTTTAAAAGGGCGTAACGCGTAGGGGTCAAAGGCAATTATTTATTTTACATTTTTATTATTATTATTAGTAATTACATTTTTTTTTTGTGAATTTAAATTTAAAGAAATTGTAACGAATAATAGCATTTTAAATGAGAAAAAAAAGATCGATACACGTGACGTGAGAAAATAAGTCCGGTCTTATTTTTTTTAAAAGGGCGTAATGTGTAGGGGTCAAATGCAATTATTTATTTATTATTATTATTATTATTAGTAATAAAATTTTTATTGTTTTTTTTTTTTTGTGAATTCAATTTTAAAGAAATTGTAACGAATAGTAGCATAAGATGCTACTATTCGTTACAATTTCTTTAAAATTTAATTCACAAAAAAAAAGATCGATATACGTGAGCAAATAAGTCTGGTCTTATCATTTTTTAAAAGGGCGTAACGTGTGGGGGTCAAAGGAATCTATTTATTATTATTAGTAATAACATTTTTATTGTTTTTTTTGTGAATTTAATTTTAAAGAAATTGTAACAAATAATAGCATTTTAAATGAGAAAAAAAAAGATCGATACATGTGACGTGAGCAAATAAGTCCGGTCTCATCATTTTTTAAAAGGGCGTAACGCGTAGGGGTCAAAGGCAATTATTTATTATTATTATTATTATTAGTAATAACATTTTTATTGTTTTTTTTTTGTGAATTTAATTTTAAAGAAATTGTAACGAATAGTAGCATTTTAAATGAGAAAAAAAAAAAGATCGATACACGTGAGCAAATAAGTCCGGTCTCATAATTCTTTAAAAGGGCGTAACGCGTAGGGGTCAAAGGCAATTATTTATTTTACATTTTTATTATTATTATTAGTAATAACATTTTTTTTTGTGAATTTAAATTTAAAGAAATTGTAACGAATAATAGCATTTTAAATGAGAAAAAAAAGATCGATACACGTGACGTGAGAAAATAAGTCCGGTCTTATTTTTTTTAAAAGGGCGTAATGTGTAGGGGTCAAATGCAATTATTTATTTATTATTATTATTATTATTATTAGTAATAACATTTTTATTGTTTTTTTTTTTTTTTGTGAATTCAATTTTAAAGAAATTGTAACGAATAGTAGCATAAGATGCTACTATTCGTTACAATTTCTTTAAAATTTAATTCACAAAAAAAAAGATCGATATACGTGAGCAAATAAGTCTGGTCTTATAATTTTTTAAAAGGGCGTAACGTGTGGGGGTCAAAGGCAATTATTTATTAACCACTTGCTTACTGGGCACTTACACCCCCCTCCTGCCCAGGTGAAATTTCAGCTTCCGGCACTGCGTCGCTTTAACTGACAATTGCGCGGTCGTGCGACGTGGCTCCCAAACAAAATTTACGTCCTTTTTTCCCCACAAGTAGAGCTTTCTTTTGGTGGTATTTGATCGCCTGTGCGATTTTTATTTTTTGCGCTATAAACAAAAAAGAGCGACAATTTTGAAGAAAAATACAATATTTTTTACTTGTTGCTATAATAAATATCCCAATTAAAAAAAAAAACACATTTTTTTTTCTCAGTTTAGGGCGATACGTATTCTTCTACATATTTTTGGTAAAAAAAAAAAAAAAAAAATCGCAATAAGCGACTGGTTTGCGCAAAAGTTATAGCGCTTACAAAATAGGGGAGAGAATTATTATTTTTTATTATTTTTTTTTACTAGAAATGGCGGCGATCTGCGATTTTTATTTTTTACTGCGACGTTATGGCGGACACATCGGACACTTTTGACACATTTTTGGCGCCATTCACATTTTACTGCGATCAGTGCTATAAATATGCACTAATTACAGTATAAATGTGACTGGCATTGAAGGGGTTAACACTTAGGGGGTGAGGAAGGGGTTAAATGTGTATGCTAGGTGTGTTCTAACTGTAGGGGGAGGGGGGGGGGTGACTGGGGGGGTGACCGATCTGTGTCCCTATGTAGGAAGGAACACAGATCGGGCTCCTCCCTTTCCAGAGACAGGACATTGTCTCTGTGTCAGCCGGCAATGAGAGATGATCTATGAGAGATCATCTCTCATTCGCCCACAGATCGCATTGCAAACGGCCGCTCTGATTGGCCGTTTGCCGCGATCTGTGATTGGCCGTGTCCAAGGGACACGGACAACACAGGGCTTCCCCGCAGCGCGCTGTACAGCGCGCGCTGGGAACGCCAGAAAGACATGCCGTCAAATGACGGCATGTTGGATATTGAGGTCCGCGCTGTTGCCGTCATCCGACGGTAGCGCGGGCCTCAAGTGGTTAATATTATTATTATTATTATTATTAATATTATTATTAGTAATAACGGGCCAGATTCAGAGAGCGATTACGCCTGTCTAACTGGTGTTAGACAGGAGTAATTTCAAATTTCGCGCGCCGTATCACTAGTCTGAATCCTCAAACCATGATACGGCGGCGTTGGGCTTCGATCTGACAGGCTTACGTCTTCGTACGCCTTCGGATCTACGCTGCAATATTTTTGCGGCCGCTGGGTGGAGTTTGCGTCGTTTTCAGCGTCAGGGTATGCAAATGAGCTTTTTCCGGCGATCCACGAAGTTACGAGCGTCGTTCGCAATCGCGTACGTCATTTTTTCGCTACGTAAAGTTAAACCAGCTATTAGCTGCTCTAACGTTACGCGGCCCATGTTAAGTATGGCCGTCGTTCCCGCGTCGACTTTCAATTTTTTATTTTTTTTTTGCGTAAGTCGTCCGGGAATAGGAATGTCCGTGAAGGACGCTACTCAAAAAAAAAAAATGACGTAACGACGTGATTTCGCGCAATGCACGGCGGGAAATTTCTGAACGGAGCATGCGCAGTTCGATCGCCGCGGGGGCGCGCTTAATTTAAATGCCTCACGCCCCCTAATCGCGTAGTTTGATTCCGCCGGGAGAAATACACTACGCCGCCGTACCTTACGGGCCAAAATCTCTCTGAATTCCTCCTAGAGCCAGGTAAAGTACGGCGGCGTAGAGTATCTCTGATTCTCTGCGGGAATCGAATTCTACCTGAATCTGGCTCAACATTTTTATTGTTTTTTTTTTTTTTTATTGAATTTGACAGAAATTGTAACAAATTGTAGCATTTTAAATGAGAAAACAAAACAAAAAACTCTGGTCTTATTATTTTACAAAAGGGCGTAACGCGTAGGGGGTCAAAGGCAATTATTTATTATTATTATTAGTATGCAGGATGTACAGAGCGCCGACGGTTTACGCAGCGCTCATTTCTGTGGAGTCTTTGCTGAAGGGGTTAATGACCCCTTCTCTGCGGAGCGATGATCGGCGGTGGGGTCTGCTCCTCATCATCAGCCCGGGACTGTAATTCATGTGAACATGTTTATTTATAAAGAGATTACATACACTTACATGCTACTCTCTCCTCCTCGCTCCCTGGAGGGGGCAGCAGCCCCCCCCTGCCCCCCCAACACAACTCCCCCCAACGCACCCCTCCCAATGCCCAATCACATGTATCAATGACTTCATTTCATGTCTGATCTTTGGGCCCCCCCCCCCCATTGATTGGGGTCACTATCGCTGATTGCAGCGGCGGACGCTGACGCAGAGCGATCGGAAGGGGAGCGTTTACATCAACGTGAACTTTACATGAACCGCGAGAAGTCCAAGCGAAGCGTTTCGGGTTCTATACAATATTAGAGATGTTTTATTTAGGTCTGCGAGCCGAGCTCCTCCCATATGGAGGGACCTTACAATGTATAGAGAGAGAGCGTGGCTCCCAACTGCCCCCCTCCCCCCAATAAAAGGGACTGGCCAAGTCTAGGCAGGGCTGGTGCAAGGATTTTTGACACCCTAGACAAAGCCTCATTTTGATGCTCCCCTTGGCTCCACCCCTGACTCCGCCCCCTTTCCCATGCCCATGTAAACCCCACCTTTTTAATGAAGCTCCCATCAAATGCAGCCTTACCAGCGCCCATCAATGCAGCCTCACCAGCGCCCATCAATGCAGCCTCACCAGCGCCCATCAATGCAGCCTCACCAGCACCCATCAATGTAGCCTCACCTCATTTTGCCGCCCCCCTGGCTCTACCCCTGACTCCACCCCCTTTCCCCCGCCCATGTAAACCCCACCTTTTTAATGAAGCTCCCATCAAATGCAGCCTCACCAGCGCCCATCAAATGTAGCCTGACCAGCACCCATCCATGCAGACTCACCAGTGTCCATCAATGCAGCCTCACCAGCCCCCATTAAATGCAGCCTCACCAGCGCCCATCAATGTAGTCTCACCTCATTTTGCCACCCCCCTTGGCTCTACCCCCTTTCCCCAGCCCATGTAAACCCCACCTTTTTAATGAAGAGCCCATTAATGCAGCCTCACCAGCGCCCATCAATTGCAGCCTCACCAGCGCTTATCAATGCAGCCTCACCAGCGCCCATCAATGCAGCCTCACCAGCGCCCATCAATGCAGCCTCACCAGCGCCCATCAAATGCAGCCTTATCAGCGCCCAACAATGCAGCCTCACCAGCGCCCATCAATGCAGCCTCACCAGCGCCCATCAAATGCACCCTTATCAGCGCCCAACAATGCAGCCTCACCAGTGCCCATCAATGCAGCCTCACCAGCGCCCATCAAATGCAGCCTTATCAGCGCCCAACAATGCAGCCTCACCAGCGCCCATCAATGCAGCCTCACCAGCACCCAACAATGTAGCCTCACCAGTGCCCATCAAATGCAGCCTCACCAGCGCCCATCAATGCAGCCTTACCAGCGCCTATCAATGCAGCCTTACCAGCGCCTATCAATGCAGCCTCATCAGTGCCCATCAAATGCAGCCTACGAGCGCCCATCAAATGCAGCCTCACCAGCGCCCATCAAATGCATCCTCACCAGTGCCCATCAAAGCTGCCTCACCAGTGCCCATCAATGAAGCCTCACCAGTGCCCATCTATGAAGCCTCACCAGTGCCCATCAAATGCAGCCTACGAGCGCCCATCAAATGCAGCCTCACCAGCGCCCATCAAATGCAGCCTCACCAGTGCCCATCAAAGCTGCCTCACCAGTGCCCATCAATGAAGCCTCACCAGTGCCCATCTATGCAGCCTCACCAGTGCCCATCAAAGCTGCCTCACCAGTGCCCATCAATGAAGCCTCACCAGTGCCCATCAATGAAGCCTCACCAGCGCCCATCAAATGAATGTTTGCTTGCTTGCATTCACTCGGGAGTCGGGACACAGACACAGTCCTCCGCCGCCGCTACGCCTCTGACAATATGTACAAATGGAGCCGCGGCTGATGCTGAGACTTAGTTGCTTGCTGCAGAGAGAAGAGAGTAGGAACACCAGTGGCCAGGCGCCCCTATGCAGCAGTGCGCCCTAGGCGGCTGCCTAGTTTGCCTAGTGGTAGCACCGGCCCTGAGTGTAGGAGCCCAGTCTCTCTGCCCCCCCCCTCCCCCTCACACTGAGGGCTCCTTCACACCATGAGGCGTGTCTGAGCGTCAGTCTTATTTTGCGTTTTCCCGCACATCGCGTTTGGGGCAGTATGTTCATTTCAATGGGCCGCCCTGTGTGTGTGGAACACACCAAAACTGCGCAGGCGCGATTTTTAACATTCACAAAACACCAAACTGCCTGATACTGCGGCACAAATGCACACTTGTGTGCGGGAAACTGCGCAATTTCACGTGCATTCCTGACCACCATCTGGTGATAGATAGATAGAGATATAGGCCTGGATTCACGTAGGGCGGCGAATCTTTAGAGTGGCGTTTCGCATCTCGCTTACGCTACGCCGACGTAACTTAGAGAGGCAAGTGCAGTATTCACAAAGCACGTCCTCCGTAAGTTGCGGCGGCGTAGCGTAAATTGGCCGGCGTAAGCCCGCCTAATTTAAAGTAGGAAGGAGGTGGGCGTGATCTATTTGAATTAAGCGTGACCCCATGCAAATGAATGGCCGGTCGAACTGGGAATGTGCGCGCATGCTCAGAATCTCGTCGCATATACTCCCTAAGATACGTCGGCGCAATGCCTACGACGTGAACGTAACCTACGCACAGCCCTATTCACGTAGTACTATGTAAACGGCGTACGCGGCGTAAAATTTGACGGCGTCGTTCCCTGGCCCATATCTTAGCTGCTCCTCCTATATGAGGGGTTACTTTACGACGGACGTAAGCCTTACGCAAATCGCATATATGAAGCGGCCGGGCGCATCTACGTTGGTGAATTGGCGTATCTTACTTATTTGCATATTTATAATGGGAACGCCGAATGCGTCCAGCGTAACTATGCGCCCAGGGCCGCCATCAGGGGGGTACAGGCAGTACACCTGTAAGGGGCCCAGGTGGCAACCCCTTTTTTTATTATTAAAGGGCCCTTGACCCTTGGGGTCCCCAGGGCCCCCGGATGTAACCCCCCTTTTTACTGTAAAAAAATATATATATATTTTTTTATATATTTTATTTT